>CM035284.1:63597263-63688429 GCA_020226075.1 Hydropotes inermis
CCTCGGCGCGGCCGCCGGGGCCGGGGGAGCATGAGCCCCGCGACCCTCCGGGGGACGGCCCGGGCCCGGCCCGGGTTCTAGACGGCCGTGGGGGAGGGGAGCCGCCCTCCCGCGGCGCCGCTCCGGAACCGCCGGGCTCTCCTCGCCGCGACGCCGGCCCCGGGGCCGCGCTGTTTTGTTTCGCCCTCGCGTTGTGAAGTGAAGTGAAGTAAAATGTCCACTAGGACCCCGTTGCCGACGGTGAATGAACGGGACACTGAGAACGTGAGTAAGCTCTGAGGCCGCTCGGGTCGGGTCTCCGCGCGCCGCCCCCGGGAGTGCGGCCGCATCCCTCTCCTCGCCACCTGGGGTCCGGTGGGCGGCCCGTTTCCTGAACGCGCGGGGCGGGAAGCGCATCCGTGACTACGCCGGGTGCTCTCGGAAGCGAAGCGTTGAGGCTGCAGCGTGGCCGGCCGCGGTCCTGAGAGGCGGTGGCGGCGCAGTGGGCTCTCAGAGCCGTGTGTCGGGTCTCCGCTACCAGACTCCTTTCAGATGAAGTAGGCAGCTCTTGAGAGGCTCTCTGGTTAAAAACTGGTTCGTGGTGTTGACTAAACGTGCTTGATTGGACCAAGTGGACTGTCCTTTATGCCTCGTTCTGTAAATCGTCTGCAGCTGAGTTTAGTGACAGTCACTAGAAGTAAATGCCCTTTGAGGGATCTTTTCGGCCCCCTTAGGTGGAACTCCAGAGCTATTCAGAAATTCTTGGAGAGAGTTTAGACTTACCGAGTAGCAGCCGCGTTTCCAGACGAATCTGTTTTGAAGGAGTTGGTTGAGCACCTTTCAAATGAAGGTGTGTAGTCAAGCTGCCTGCCTCGCACTGCCTAGCCGAGGGTTACCCACTCTGGGCTTAGCTCTTCTCCTTCCTGGAAAGAACTTGGCTTAGATGAGCTCTTTGGTCTGCCCTGGCACTTACGTTCTATGATTCTGTAAAAGAAACCTTGGCTTTTGTTCTTGTGAACTTTTTAAAAAGGGAAGGAACAGCGGTTTTAGGGACTGACAACTTGTAGTAAAAGTTCCATTCGAGAAATGTTGACTCTCTCCCCGTGCGATTGGAACTCTTTTCTAGCTCTGGCTTCAGGACTGTTCCAGTCTGGCTGTGAGTTATCTTCTGTTAAAAGCAAAAACATCTAGGTTGGGGGTGGGGAGGGAGGGAGGGATGGACATGTACACACTGCTGTGTGGATAACCAGCAAGGACCTAATGTATAGCACATGAAACTCTGTTCAGTGTTTGGGGGCAGCCTAAATGGGAGGGGAGTTTGGGGGAGAAGGGATACATGTATAGGTACGGCTGAGTCCCTCTCACCTGAAACTATCATAGCTCTGTTAATTGGCTATACCCCAATACAAAATAAAAAGTTTAAAAAAAAAACCTAGAAAATAACTTGTAAAGAAACTTCACTGGCCTTTTATTATAAGTGTTATGAGGTAATTCCTGGCAAGAAAATGCTGTCACTTAGGAAAAGCTTCCTTGCTCTGCCTGTTTTCATGCTTTCAATAACGTCCTGAGACCTTGTGACTTAGTGGTATCAAATACTTTCATTTTAATCTTCAAAATGCCACTTATTTGCTGGATAACCATTAGGTGATTTAATCTGTTTATGTAAATCTTGGCCTAAGGCATCCCTTTAGTATATTAATGGATGATATTTAATGCTCTTTAACCTGGTAAATCAGTAGCACAGTGATGTATGTACCTTTCCATGACATGGATTAGGAAATTACATAAAAAGCAGTAGAAAATCTAGACAAGGTGAATTGGTGAATTTCATCTTCTGATAGAACCTAATTCTTCATTGTTTTCTTGTTCTTTGACTGTGTAGAGTGGAGCAAGCAAAAATGTGAGTTAACTTACATCATTGACTTTCACTCAGAGGAGCACAATCTTACATTGAACCAGAGCAGGAGGTCCATACTTCCTATTTCGTTACTATTATTTTTCTATTTTTTGACTGCACTTCGTGGCTTGTGGGATCTTAGTTCCTTCACCAGGCATGGAACCTGGGCCCCCTGCAGTGGATGCGGGGAGTGTTAACCACTGGACCACCAGGGAAGTCCCAGGAGCTCCATAATTTCTAAGTAAACTATAATCAGAAACAATGATAGCAGATTTGTGATAATGAAGGGTTTACACCAAATGGGTCTTTACTGGTTCTCTGTTGAATTTGTTGAATTATGGTGTAATCTTTTTGTGTGTCATTAGAAATTACGAACTTAAAAAAAAATGTAGGGTATGGAGTGTGCCTTTATTCTCTTGGAATGCATTTAAAATTGAATTTCTGACAGTGGTAAAATAGAGGTTTGTAGCACATCATTGCATTATTTCTCCATGCCCTCTTTTTAACTCTGGTGTTGACATGTTCTGAAAGTAGTTTTATATCTTTCACAGTGTGATACCTTGTGTGGTGTTTCATGTCTGGCATATACCATATTATTTACCTGATACTACTGAACTGAGTATTAGACTTCCTGCCAATTGAGTATAATGAGGGTTCAAGAATGAATAGGAGTTCTCAGTCTGATGGGCAGCTCTTTTAAGTTGTGTATGTTGAGATAGAACATTCACTCTTCCCAAGTGTGCAGTTTGATGAATTTTGACAAATGTATGATTATGTAATCACTATCACGGTCAGGTTAGAGAACGTTTCCATTGCCCAGAAAGGTGCCCTGTTTCTCTTCACAATTCCCTCTCCCTTCCCCTGGCTGTTGTATGGATCTATTACCTGTCTCTCTAGTTTTCCTTTTCTAAAATGTTACTTAAATGGTGTCAAAGAGCATATAATTTTGTGGCTAGCATCTTTAATTTGGCGTAATATTTTTGAGAGTTATTTGTGTTTGTGTGTGTATCAGTAGTTCATTCCTTTTTATTGCTGAGTAGTAAGTAGTTCATTGTTTGGGTGTATAACAGTTTTTTGCTTTTTTTTTTAAATATGTTCATCAGTTGATGGACAGTTTTGGCTGATAATGACAGTTAGCTTTGTCTTTATATTTTGTAAAGAGAGTCCATTTTGCTTACCCCAGAAACCTTCTTTAAATTTTAAATACTTATATATAATTATGTAAAAAATGTTGCTTATAGGTCAAGAGTAATGAAAGGCAGATAATTTGCGAAAAGAAAATTCTGTTCATACTAGTACACTACTCTGTTTTCATTTGATTTCCAGATTTGAATATCCACCTTTAGCTGATAGACTGTTACCAGATTATTTTCAAACTTAAAAGGATTAACAAAAAAAACCTCAAAAGGACTAGTCAAACAGTTGGACCTAATGAGGATGTTGAAGCTCAAAAAGGTGGCAGGAGCTGCTTGCAACTATTGACTTGAGCAGCAGAGCATTTTCTAGACCTCAGATCTCCATCCCAGTCCTCTGTGCTTTTTTGTGTATCAGGCTGTTTCTCTAAATTTTATGTAGTAATTATTCAACTAGGGAGATGCAGTTATGCAAATACATAGAGTGTAATTAAAAGTAGACTTTTAAAAATATTTTTCTATGGAAAGCAAATAAAGAGAATTTAATGGGTATTTATCAATGGTTCTCAACTGGGGACAAGTTTGGCCCCCAGTGGACATTCGAAAATGTTGGTTTTGGTTGTCACAACCGAAGAGGGTTGCTACTGACCAGGAATGCACCTAAACATTTTACAGTACACTGCACAGTGCCCCCTGCCCCGTCAAAGAAATAGCCAAAATGTCAATAGAGCCAGAGTTCGGAAGCCCTGTTATATAGTTAGCCCCCCCATTCCTGTGTACTCAGCAGCTCAGTGGCCAGACTAATTTTATATGTTCTGTCCCCAAGAATCAAGCTCAGTACATATCATTTCATCTTTAAAGCTTTTAGAAGAGATAAAGCTTCTTTAAAAAATGTAATCTTAATCCTTTGTCACAATTTTTTAATATCAGATATCCAGTTAGCAATGTTCAGGTTTCCTCAGTTTTGTTTTTTTTTTAAAAGACACTTTGTTCAAATTGGAATCTATATTGGGTCCATGTATTATAGATGCGTAATATGTGAAACAAGTGCTTTTTTTACTTTTTTATTGTTTATTTTTTTTAACAGGTGCTTTTTTTAAAGGCAACAATAAGTTTGCATTTTAGTTTATGTTCCACAGTTGACTTGTATAGAGGTCATGAACAGATTATGTTTGTGTACTGGTAAATTTGAAATGTATTTTCCACGTACATTTCAAACCATATGACACTCTGTAAGTAAGCCTGGGTTACTTGCCAAACCGGAGGCCCTGGAGTACTTTGCCAGTTAAACAGCTCCTGATGTGTGCACATTGTGTCATTACTTATTGCATTATTTGTTAATGCAGTCATCAGAATTTCTTATCTCTGTGAAATAATAAACTGATGTTGTTATTGTCCAGCCAACCGCTGGCAGTTTGACTGTTACCCTGCTCAGACCTGAGTGCCTGCTCTGTGTGTGGCACTGTGCTAGGCTCCATGGAGGATATGCCTAGGAACTCCATCACTCCTCTGCCTCTGGGCTCCCAGTCCCTGCAGAACACACCACTCCGAGCTCTGTGAAACTAGCCCACTAACTCTCAAACTGGAGCAAACACTGGAGAGCTTATGGAAACTCTGATGGCCGGGCTCATCCCCAGACCTTGATTGTAGCTTTGGGGCCCTAGAGTTTGCATTTCTAACAAGTTCTACCAGATGATGTTAATGCTTCAGATCTAGGGACCACACTTTAAAGAATTGCTGTGTTAGTATTCAGTGAAGGCTTGCTGACTAAATTATGTTCCTTTATATTGTATTGTGACTAAAGAAGAGATTTCAGTGGTTTCAAGAACATTTTCAGGTTCCTTGAGTTTTGAAATTGGTTCTTTGTTGAAAGTGAGGTTATCGAGAATAAAAATAGTTACAGGTTATTGAATACTATATCAGGCAACAGTACTAAGTACTTTATATAATATTTAATTTAAAACATGTCGTGTGATTTCATTTAATCTGCTTAACTTCCAAGCACAACTGTCTATGGAATCAAGCGGTTTGGGCCTTAAAAAAAAAGGTTGATCTCTGAAGAATTAGTATTTTTTTATTGGGCAGTGTTTGGGAAAAGATCTTATTCAATTTGAGAGTTGTTTTCATTTCTTTTTTATGTAAATTAGGTGAAGGTGGAAATTTTCAGTGAATAGAATATTTGTCGTTGTGTGTGTGTGTGCGTGCGTGCGTGCGGAATTCTCCAGGCAAGAACACTGGAGTGGGTTGCCATTTCCTACTCCAGGGGATCTTCCTGACTCGGGGATCGAACCCACATCTCCTGTGTCTCCTGCAGTGGCAGGTGGGTTCTTTACCACTGCTCCATCTGGGACACCCCTTTGATTGTGTAGGGCATGATTATTTGTATTGTAATTACTTTTAAGAGATTCATACACAGTTTAATATGGATTAATAGTACCTGTTACCTTTAATTTCAAAGAGGATTGCTCTGGATTCTAAAACATGGCTAGATTTTATCCCTGCAATTTGTTTCCAAGCTGGAAGTAAGAGTCAAGGAGTATAGCCACTTCTGATCACCACTGGGAAGATTAAAGTATAAATTCACTTGTCTCCCATCCATTTTAAACTTTCAAAATAATGAGAAAACTGATCTCTTCCTTGGGAATCTCCCAACTTTAATGTTGTCTTACCCAGGAGTTTAAAGAATGTGCTTGGAATTGATCTACAAGTAGTCACAAAGGGTTTGTGCTGACCCACATGCACCTGCCTGCACAGTAATTGAGAGGGCAGAAATTGGCACTGGAAGAAAATGACTTTTTTGAGGCGAGTCCACCTTTTTCTTCAAACTAGATTCTTTAGCACTGCCCTTAGGTCACCTGAGCTGCTTGGCGATGGGTGGTTAGTCCTACACAATAGATAAGGCATTAAGACTTAGATAGATAAGGCATAAGACTAGATAAGGCATTGTTTCTACCTTATTGTATCTGGGTTACCTGGGATCTTGGTTTTCGGAGCTGAAGCTTGAACAAAGCTTAAGATGTTTTGTTCGTGTTTCTCACTAATAGGCAGCTGCCTGGGGGGTGGGGGGTGGTGGAGGTTAGATATTGTGGGATTTGTATTGTTCATTTGCCTAGTTATGTCTTTGACTCTTTGTGGACTGAGCACACCAGGCCTCCCTATCCCTCACCATCTCCCAGAGTTTGCCCAAGTTCATGTTCATTGTATCGGTGAAGCTGTCGAGCCTTCTCATCCTTTGACTCCCTCTTTTCCTTCTGCCCTCAATTTTCCCCAGCATCAGGGACTTTTCCAGTGAGTCGTCTGTTTACATCAAGTGACAAAAATGCTGGAGCTTCAGCTTCAGCATTAGTCCTTCCAGTGAATATTTAGGGTTGATCTCCCTTAAGATTGGCTGGTTTGATCTCCTTGCTGTCCAAGGGACTTTCAGGAGTCTTCTCCAGCACCACAGTTTGAAGGCATCCGTTCTTTGATGTTCTGCCTTTTTTATGGTCCAGTTCTCACGACTGCACATGACCATTAGGACATTTTATATGAAAATCTATTTTGGGAGAGTTTCATATGACGTTTGAGTAAGCTGAACTCAAGGGTCTTATTCTAGAATTTTATATAGCCCCATTCTTTTTGTAGTCAATACCTTTATGACTTCATTGACCACAGTAGCAGATTAAAATGAGAATCCCAGAGAGGAGTAAACATAGAACAATTTCCTAACACAGCCTTCTACTCTTAGCCTTACCATTCTTTGTCCGGAAGCATAATTTAAGCTGAGCAGGCAACTTTTATTGTTGAAGGCACATGAAGTGTTTTTGGTGGCACTCCATTCACATACTGTCTCCACCTCTTTCCGTGTCTTCCTTCCCTTGCATAGTCCTTGCCTGTCCCAGACTTGCCTTGGTATTCATAGGCATGTGTTAGCTTCACTAGTGGAATGGACTAAAGGAGCTTATAAGAAGGTTGCCTTCTAGACATTAAAGATTTTCAATGATAAAGAACCTTCGACATACTATGGTAATGTGTTCTAGTTTCTTTTTCTGTTTGTTAACTTAGGTCAGGTGCTTAACATTTATTTCCTGCTTATTATATAGTTATCCTACTTATTATTGCTGTGGAACTAGCCACTCCACAACTTAGTAGTGTAAAACAACAACTGTTTCATTATACTCACAGATTTTGTGTGAGTAGTGTAATTCAAATGGGAATGACTTATATCTGGGACTTCGCTTGGGGTATCATGAAAGGCTTGGGGCTTTGAACAGCTGGGTTGAAAGATGCATATCGTAAGTGAAAGTGAAAGTCGCTCAGTCGCGTCTGACTCTTTGTGACCCCATTTCTCCAGGCCAGAATGCTGGGGTGGGTAGCTATTCTCTTCTCCAGGAGAATCTTCCCAACCCAGGGATTGAACCCAGGGCTCCTGCATTGCAGGCAGATTCTTTAGCAGTTGAGCCACCAAAGACTACTTCTTAATCTGGCACATTGACAGGTATTGTTAAAAGGCTGCTGGGGCTGTTGGTCAGAGCCACTATGTGGGCCTCTCCAGCATGGAGACCTCAGTGTGATCAGACACGAGGTGGCTTGATATTTCAGCAAACAAGACAGAGCTGCTTGCCTTTTATGGCCTATCCTCAGAAGTCACATGGTATCAGTTCTTAAAATGCTAAAGCATTCATGGACGCCCAAGATTCAAGTGGAAGGGACCTAGCCCTTTCCTTGTAACGGGAGTCAGAGACTTTGGGGTCGTGTTTTCCAGCCACTATAATAGTAACTCTTTGAGTTTATAATCTGACCTAGCCCTTGGACAGCCTTTGTGTGCCCTTGGACAAGTTTTTTAACTTCTTCATGTCTCATCTATAAAATGAGATTTTACCTCATCTATAAAATGGGATTGGTGGTAGTAATCAGCTCATGGGGCTGTTATAACAACTTCCATGCTGTGGCCTGCCCTACCTCTGTTCTCATCTCCTGCCTTGTCTCACTCACTGCGTCCATAGACCCGGGGATCTTCTTGCTGTTCTTTGAATACACCAGGGACACTCCAGCCTCAGTGCCTTGGCGTTGGCTCTTTTGTCCGAACACTTTTCTTCCAGGTACCCTCATGGCTAATTCTCTCACCTTCTCTTTTCAAGCATCACCTCAGTGAGGTTTGCTCTAACCATTGATGGCCCTCCCAGCCTCCCTAACCCTGATCTAGTGTTTTTTCCCCCCATTGCATTGTCACCTTTAGCATAGTATATAGTTCATTTATTTCTTAGGTTTATTGTGTTTTTTCGATACCCTCTGGAATACTGAACACTCCATGAGAGAAGGGAATGTTTGTTTTGTTTATTGATAATATTTCAAATACCTAGAACATGCTGGTCATTTATTACAGGTGATCAGTAAATAAATATTGGTTGATTTAATGATTAAATGGGACAGTATGGGTAAAGCATTTAGAATGGTGCCTGACACATAGTAAGTAATAGATAAATGCTAGCCATCATTAATGCTTGTTTATTGGTGTTTTCTTCTCATCTCTATGTTGTCATTTTTTTCATCTCTCATGGCCTGTGTATTCAACCTCTTTTTTCTGTAGTTCCAATGAATTCATCATTTTCTCCTTTTTTAAAACCTCAGATACCTTTCTTAAAGGGAGGCTTGATGGAAAGAGTCTGGGCTTGGAAGTCAGAGTTAAAGATGGGAGCCTAAGACTGTGGTTGAGGGAGAGATTCTGAAGACACTTCTGAGGTGGAGTGGACTAGATGTGGAGCCAAAAAGAAGGAGCAGCAAAACATGAGAGAAATTTGGATTTGGAGTTAGAGGCTTGTGTTTAAACCTGGCCTTCCAATACTAATACAAGTAATTTGACCATGGGCAAGTTAATTACTTGTCTGCGCCTCATTTAAATTTTTTAATATAATTAAAAACTTTAATTGATATAATTGACATGTAGCATCATATTAGTTTCAGGTGTACAACATAATGATTTGATATTTGTATATGTTGTGAAATGATCACCACAATGAGTCTAGTTAATATTCATCACCACATATAATTAAGCGTTTTTTTCTGTTCACGAGAATTTTTAAATCTACACTCTTAGCTACTTTCAAATATATAATTTAGTATTATGTATTCAATATTATATAATCAGCATGCTATACATTACATCTTTTTATTTAACAGAAGAGAGTTAACATCATCTATTCAGGGTTGTTGTGACTGAAGAAACTAACCCCAAAAAGTGCTTGGCCCAGCCTGCTCCATATGATGAGGATTCTGAGTGTAAATGCCTAAGTTCCTCTTCAGGTAGCTTTTGTAGTGTTACTCTAGAAAGCTGGGTAATCTAAAGTTTGGTTCATTACTCATAGTTACAGACCCACCTTTCTAGTTTTGATTTTTCTAACTGTTCACCTGTTCTCCTTGACTTTTCACCTAGCAGTTTCACACCTGCTGGTTGCCAGGTCTTGTGTTCTAAGAATACAGAGAGAATTCTTACCATCAAGGAGCTCTTAGTCAAGTACTTCAACTTCAGTGTAGGAATTAACTAAAGCAAGGGGATGCAAGACAGAAGTGCCAGCCTAGTCAAGAACAGAAAGAGAAGAAACTTCCAGCAGTCATGAGGTCAAGGAATTAAGCCAATATTTTTTCAGTGTTAGAGGTGTGTGAAAGAATTGTGAGAGGTGAAATTGGCTAGACCATCAGGTTAAGGGATGTCTCTCCTGGCACACCCTCCAGGCTTTTTAAGCTTTCCTTGTGCTCATGTCCGGCTTGAAATGGCCTTCATCTTCCTTTAAAACTCTGCTATTTGTCTTTCAAAGACTCCATCCCCATTTTTTCCTTTCATCCTGGACATCTATTTTTCCTTCATCTTGCCCAAACATGGTCATGTTATCTGTGTGCTTAGAGCTGCATTGTCCAGCACAGTAGCTACCAGCTATGTGTGGCTACTGAGCCCTTGAAATGTGACTGGTCTGAGTTAAGATGTCTTGTGAATATAAAGTATATTCCAGATTTTAAAGACAATGTGAAAAGAGGAATGTAGAATCTTACTCTTTTTATATTAGGTGTTGAAATATTTGGGGATATATTTTTTTAAATAAATTAAAAATTGAATAAAATTAACCTATTGCTTTAATAGAAAGATGAAAACTTCATACATTTCTCATAAACCTGTTGGATGGTGCTTGGAGTATTCACACTTTGATTTTCTCACGAAGCAGGGATTGCCCCTGGTTTCAGTTACTGTTCTCCATTAGCTCCCCAGCTAAACTGTGTGCACATGTTCTATTTGTTTTATTCCTCTGTAGAGCCTGTTATTTAATGAGTACTTAGCATATAATTAACTGGTCAGAAGCTACTGAGTCAGTTTTCTCTAGCTGCAGTTTGTGGTTTATTCTTCTGAGGGTAAGTCAAGTAAGTTTATTTTTCAATATGTTTCATTATTACGATGCTTCATCTGCCATACCAGTAATCAGTTCAGTTCAGTCACTAAGTCCCCATGTTCAACTCTTGTGACCCCATGAACTGCAGCACACCAGGCTTCTCTCTCCATCACCAACTCCTGGAGCGTGCTCAAACTCATGTCCATCGAGTCGGTGATCCCATCCAACCATCTCATCCTCTGTCGTCTCCTTCTCCTCTTGCCTTCAGTCTTTCCCAGCACCAGGGTCTTTTCAAATGAGTCAGTTCTTCACAACAGGTGGCCAGAGTATTGGGAGTTTCAATGTCAGCGTCAGTCCTTCCAGTGAATATTCAGGATTGATTTCCTTGAGGATTGACTGGTTTGATCTCCTTGCAGTACAGGGGAGTCTCAAGAGTCTTCTCCAACATCACAGTTCAGAAGCATCAGTTCTTTGGTGCTGAGTTTTTTTTATGGTCCAGCTCTCACATCCATACTTGATTACTGAAAAAACCATAGGTTTGACTAGACGGACCTTTGTTGCCAAAGTAATATCTCTGCTTTTTAATATGCTGTCTAGGTTTGTCATAGCTTTTCTTCCAAGGAGCAAGCATCTTAATTTCATGGCTGCAGTCACCATCTGCAGTGATTTTTGGAGCACAAGAAAATAAAGTCTTTGTCACTGTTTCCATTGTTTCCCCATCTATTTGCCATGAAGTGATGGGACTGGATGCCATGATCTTTGTTTTTTGAATGTTGAGTTTTCAGCCAGCCTTTTCACTTTCATCAAGAGGCTCTTTGGTTCTTCTTCGCTTTCTGCTGTAAGGGTGGTGTCATCTGCGTATTTGGGATTATTGATATTTCTCCCAGCAGTCTTGAGTCCAGCTTGTGCTTCTTCCAGTCCAGCATTTCCATGATGTACTCTGCATATAAGTTAAATAAGCAGGGTGATGGTGTACAGCCTTGTTGAACAACTTTCCCAATTTGGAACCAGTCCGATGTTCCGTGTCCGGTTCTAACTGTTGCTTCTTGACCTGCATACAGATTTCTCAGGAGGCAGGTCAGGTGATCTGGTATTCCCATCTCTTTAAGAATTTTCCACAGTTTGTTGTGATCCACACAGTCAAAGACTTTGGCATAGTCAGTAAAGCAGTAGTAGATGTTTTTCTGGAACTCCCTTGCTTTTTCGATGGTCCAGTGGATGTTGGCAATTTAATCTCTGGTTCCTCTGCCTTTTCTAATCCAACTTGAACATCTGGAACTTCTCGGTTCGCATACTGTTGAAAGCCTCACTTGGAGAATTTTGAGCATTACTTTGCTAGTGTGTGAGATGAGTGCAATTGGGTGGTAGTTTGAGCATTCTTTGGGATTGCCTTTCTTGGAGATTGAAATGAAAACTGACCTTTTTAGCCCTGTGGCCACTGCTGAGTTTTTCAAATTTGTTGGCATATTGAGTGCAGCTCTTTCACAGCATCATCTTTTAGGATTTGAAATAGTTCAGCTGGAATTCTATCACCTCCACTGGCTTTGTTCGCAGTGATGCTTCCTAAGGCCTGCTTGACTTCAGACTCCAGGATGTCTGGTTCTAGGTGAGTGATCACACCATCATGGTTATATGGGTCATTTAAGATCTTTTTTGTGTAGTTCTGTGTATTCTTGCCACCTTTTTAAAAAAATACCTTCTGCCTCTGTTAGGTCCTATTAGGTCCTAATACCAGTAATAAGCATTTTATTACAAATGAAACCAAGTTGGCTGAATTTATGCATATGAACAATAATAGTTCCCCTTCCCTATTATTCATATTCTTGGAAACATTTTCATAAACTCAGCTGCAGAAGTCACATCTTGATGAGTGTGAGGCCGTTCTCTTTATTCCTGTTAATCCCTATATATCATGTCCCTTATCTTCCCAAGATGTTAGTGTTCTTATATGTGTTCTTAAACCTGTATGTTGTGTGTTTTGTGTAAATATTGCAGTCTCATCTATGCATCAAACCTGTTGCCTCTAACTGTAGAATAGCACTTCTGTGGTATGAGTCTGCTACATTTTACCTACTTGCCAGAGGTTAGAGGCAAACATAAAAGATACCCTATGGCTTTATAGAATATTGTAATCTTTGTATCTTTATATGTATATGCCTATCAAACTTTTTATATTAAATTAAGTTTAGACTTAAAATTGTAAGATTAGTACAGAGTACATATACTTTTCACTCAGTTTCCCCTGATGTTGAACACTTAGATACCAGTGAACTAGTAAATTTGCTCAGTCGTGTCCGACTCTGCGGTCCCATGGACTGTAGCCTACCAGGCTCCTCCATCCATGGAATTTTCCAGACAAAGAGTACTGGAGTCGGTTGCCATTTCCTACTCCAGGGATCGAACCCAAGTCTCCTGCATTCCAGGCAGATGCTTTACTGTCTGAGCCACCAGGGAAGCCCAAACCATGGCACAGTTATGAAAACTAGAAAACTAACTCTGGTCCAATACCGTTAACAAGGGCTGCAGAACTTACTTGAATTGTCACCTGCTTTTCCCCGGGGTTCTTTCTCTGTTTCAAGATCCAGTCAAATATCCCACAATTTAAGTCTGTCTAATGTTTTCTCCGAATTAGATTAAGGTTATATCCTTTTGGCAAGAATGCCACAGAAAAGATGCTGTGTTGCTCTTAGTGCATGCTTTTGAGGGTACAGTGTGATGCAGGTATGTCTTGTTACTGGTTTTAACCTTGATCACTTTTTATTTCTGAGCTTTATTTAACTCTTTTTCGAGGCTGACCTGGTAGCCATGAAATATTTTTCCATGTACACTTTAGAGTAAGTTTAAAATTACTCATAAACTACTAGCTGGAAATGTTAATTGAGATTGCCTTGAACTTACAGATAAATTTGGGTAGATTGTATAATATTATCTGTCCAAGAGTGTGGAATTCCCATTTTACAGTATATAGGATATCTTTTATGTCTTTTATTAAAAATTTAAGGCTTTGTCCAGGGAGCTCTTGCATAGTCTTAAGTTAATTTCTACCTACTTTTTAGTTTTTATTGCTATTGTGAAGGTTATTTTTTAGTTAAATTTTGTGGTAGGTTACTACTCGTGTGGGGAACGTTTGTTATAGGTTGATCTTGCACCTTGCTAAGCTCTCTCTTGAGTTCCAGTGGTATTTCCAATTTTTTTTGGTTTGCAGGTAGTTTATATCATCTACAAATAATGACATTTTTCCTCTCTTTTTAAGATTCTTTTTTTTTCTTTTTAATTTTTTTTCTTTTTAAGATACTTATAAATTTTTCCTAAAAGTATTGGCCATGAACTCCAGTTTTTTGTTAAATAACGATAGTGATAATAGGCAGCTTTGTTTTGTTTCTGATCTTAAGAAAATGATTCTAAGTTTCTCTGTTTAGGACTTCCCTGGTGGTCCAGTGTTAAGAATCCGCCTGCCAATGCAGGGGACACGGGTTTGATCCCTGGCCTGGGAAGACTCCACATGCCATGGGGCAGCTATGCCCATGCACCACAACTGCTGAACGGTCATGCTGTAGAGTCTGTGCTCCGCAACAAGAGAAGCCACTGCAGTGAGAAGCCCATGTGCCACTACTGGGGGGTAGCCCCAGCTCTCCGCAGTTAGAGATAGCCCATATGCAGCACTGAAGACCCAGTGCAGCCAAAAAATAAAAAATAAAGTCTCTCTGTTTAGCCTAATATTTGTTAAAGGGTTTTTGGTCTATGATTTTTCTCAGATTGAGAAAGTTCTATTCTATTCCCAGTTTGCTAAATTTTTTAAAACACAGGTTATTCAATCTTAACAGGTATTTTTCCTTCAGTGAATGAAATAACTGCTCAGTTGTTTTCAAAAGTAAATTTGACTTTGTGACTAATCTCTAAAGTACAAAATACTTGAGGAACAGGTTTTTACTGTCATAGTTTGGCTTTGTAGACCCCCCCCACTTTTGTAGATTCCCCCCCCCCCAATTTTGAAAATCCTGCCCATGTGTTAACAAGGTGGCTTGTTATTTTAAGGATTAGAAAGGATGTGTGGGCACACACATTTTATAGAAGAGGCCAAGCTCTGTTCAGGAAAAGTTAAGATATGGCATAAAGTTGTTGTTGTAAACATTTAAACCTGATTTCTTAAGTAGACCTCTCAAATTTCAGGTTGGTGCTTTAGCAGGTAGATCCAAGGGCAAACCTGGAATCATACAGTTTAAAAAATTGTATAGTTAAAAAATTTTTTTAGTGTGCATGTGTCTAAGGTATATTCTCATTTGTGTCATCATAAGCACAATAATTTATATTCTATGGCTCTTTTTTCCCCTCTAGGTTTCCTCTTTTTTTTTTTCTTTTTTTATTTTTATTGGAGTATAGTTGGTTTACAACGCTGTGTTAGTTTCTGCTGTTCAGCAGAGTGAATCAGTTATGCGTACATCCGCTCTTTTTTAGCTTTTATTCCCATGTAGATGATTACAGACTTGTGCATAGTTTCCTGGGCTGTGCTGTAGGTTCTTACTAATTGCCTGTTCTACTACAGTCGTGTGTATATGTCAGCCCCAGTCCCCTCGTTTGTCCCCCACCCACCTTCTCCCTCTGTAACCATAAGTTTGTTTTCTACGTGTGTGACTCTGTTTCTTTTTGGTAAATAGGTTCATTTGTAACATTTCTTTAGATTTCACATACAAGTGATAACACATATAGGTGTCATTCTCTGTCTGACCTACTTCACTCAGTATGACAGTCTCTAGATCCATCCATGCTGGTGCAGATGGCATTGTTTCATTTTTTTTTTTATGGCTCAGTAGTACTGCATTATGGGGCTTCCCAGTTGGCATGGTGATAAAGAACCAACCTGCTAATGCAGGAGATGCAAGACACACAGGTTTGATGCCTGGGTTCCATAGAGTAGGAAATGGGAACCTGCTCCAGTATTTTTTTTTCCTTTGTATTTTATATTGGTGTATAGCTGATAACAACGTTATGATAGTTTCAGGTGGACAGCAGAGGGACTCAGAGATTCATATACATGTATCCATTCCGCCTCAAACTCCCCTCCCATCTAAGCTGCCACATCACATTGAGCAGAGTTCCCATTGTGCTATACAATAAATCCTTGTTGGTTATCCTTTTTTTTTTTTTTTAATTAAATGTCCACTTTTAAATGATGGGTGTATCTAAGAAGCCATAACAAGGAAAATTAGAAAATGTTTGTAACAGAATAAAAATGAAAAGATAATTTACCAGAATTTGTTGTATGCAGATGAAACTGATTGATGCAGTTAGGTACAACAGGGAATCTTGAATAAGGTATGAAAACAAATAATGGACACTAGCATAAAATTTTGTGAAATTTGAACAAAATCTATAATTTCGTTAATACTGTATCATGTTAATTTCCTGTTTTGTTTTTTCTTAACAACATAGTATTTCTTTATATTCTCAGAATTGGATTAAAAGTTTTAAACCTCATTCGAATTTTTTTTTAAGTCACTAAGATAATAAACTCTCTAGACTTTTAGTAGTAACTACTTCAGTATTCCTGCTTAGAAAATTCCATGGATAGAGGAGCCTGGAGGGCTACAGTCCATGGGGTTGCACAGAGTCAGACAGATTGAGTGACTGAACACACACCCACTATTCCATTTTTTATATGTTTTGTTGATGGACATTTAGGTGGCTTCCGTGCTGCAGTGAACATTGAGGTTTTTTGATGATAACCATTCTGATTGGTGTGAGGTGATCGCTTTTTGTAGTTTCTATAGCTCTTCTATACGTAGACACATTTCTAAAGAACTAATATGCATAACAAAATGGAGTGCATTCCTCATTCACTCTTTTTCTTGCTTCTTTCTTCAATATTGATATGGCACCTGGGACAGATTAGTAGTGCTTTGGCTCAAAGTAACTAACTTATACCGCGACTTAACCAAGTAAGGGTTTATTTGTCTCACAAAACAAGTCTAGACAGCCTCTAGCTTTGGTTCAGCAATTCAGTATTGTTGGAGATGGTGGTTTTTAAAAATATTTTTATCTTTTCTCTCATGTTTCAGACCTGCAGCTACAGGGTGACTTACAGAGCTGTAGCTCTTGTGGTTTCATTCAAGGCAGCAGAAGGGAGGAAGAGGCCACATATTAGTTAGAGCACCTGTCTGCTTATGAGAAACAAAGTTTTTCCAGGACCACCCAGTAGACTTTCGCTAATGAGAAGTGACCAGAACTAAGCCATGTGCTACCTCCAGCTACAGGGAAGTTTGGGAAAACAAGAATTTCACTGGCCATGTTTCCTCCCCAAACTCACATCTGGCTTCTGTTAGATAAGAAGGGAGGTGTGGATGTTGAGTAGATACCTACAGTATTTGCTCCATTCCTTAATATTACCTAGCAGCTTAAATATTTTGCATTAAACAGAAACTTTAGTTTGAAAATGAACACTTTTATGAATTTGTTAATACTCTTTTATCTTTGCCTTGATTCTGCATAATTTTTAGTAGCACTGCCCATGTTCTTGTTTTCTTGGTGGATAAAGTGGTTCAGCCCAATTCCCTGAGAGAGAAAGATCTGGACTCTTCTACTCTTTAATAAAGATGAAATTAAACAGCTTTGAGTGCCTGTTGGGTTTTTAGTGCTTCCACAAAAAGTGGCTACTATTATGTCACTTTTTGTTGTCTCCTTAGGGAGAAAAAAATTTATGGATAAATTGGTTAATAGTGCAATAATTTAGTTATTTGCTAAAATGCTAGGAAATTTTTTCTTCTTTGGGGCTACTGATGGATGCATGGGGAAGATGGAAGCCAAGTAGAATCAAAATGCAGTTTAATTTGCTTCTGTTCTGAGAATTTTTTTAGTTAAACACCTTTAACTAGGAATTTATCAAACTAAATATTCTGAGTTTAACTCTATTGGAATTTAGCAAACATCAGCTATTTCAATCTGTTATATGAGTTTATACACTTGTGGGACAATACAGTTTTCTTTTTGGGTTTGTATTATTATTTATTTGCATGAGGGTGTATTATGTAGGCTAGGTTATGCTGTGGTGACATACATGACCAGAATCTTAGTGGCTTAACATTGACTCCATGAAGCCTGATCTTCATTTCCAGGCCATTTGGTCCTATGACCCTCACTTTTTGGACAGTATTCTAAATTCAGGAGAACAGAAGAACACAGGGCTAGAGTCAAGCACTGTCAATAAATACTTAAGCATGAAAATGGCATATTCACTTTCACTTATATCTCATTGGCCACACTTGGGCAAATGACTGTGTGGAACCTCAAGTTGAGTGAGTTTGTCTCTAGAAAGTGAGTGTAGTGTGGTGGATAAGTGTCTGCAACAAAGTAGCAAAATAGAGATAGATACAAGCAAAGTACATTGGGAGTCCAGAGAAAAAGGGGTTCTGCTGGGATGCAGGGAGAGTCAGGGAAGATTGCTTAAAGATGGTGACAAATGACTCAAGCATGTGGGAATGAGTAGGATTTTCTTAGGTTTGAATGGAAGAAAGGGCACTTAGACTGAGGGAGGCTCACGCTAGAGAATAGTGGGTGATATAGCAGCCGAGGAGTAATGGATTAGATCAGAGAGGACCTTGACTTCATTTAATATTCGTGCAGCAACAATGTGTTGCATAGCCACCATAGTAGGCACTGTTACAGTTTCTGGGAGTATCTGATAATGAACAAAACAGACAGAAATCTCTGTTCTCCTGTAGGGTTCATACTTGTGGATGTAGTCCTAAGGAATTAGTTTGGGGGGGGGCAGTTGTTTGTGTTTTGTTTTTTTAATGTTTGGCCTTGCTTCACGCAGCATGTGGGATCTTATAGTTCTCTGACCAGCGATGGATCTGGGCCCCCTGCCATGGAAGCTCAGGGTCTTAACCACTGGACCGCCTGAGAAGTCTCAGGATTTATTTTTTTATTATAAGTAGCTTGGAGAGTAAGCAAAGGTATAAACTTCATGCTTATGAATTTTCAGGTTCTTCTAATATTTCTATTTTACATGTAGTAGAAGACAGTTGATTTGTGCAAAAGTTAATATTTTGTCTACTTAACTGTGCCACACTCCAGAAAATTAATTTTCTGTAAACTAATTAATACATGAAGGGACATATAAATTAAAAGTGTATGTTTGCATTTAAAAAGCTTTTATAACCAAAATTTTGAATAGTAGTTTAATTTTAATAACTGTGTTTTCATTGCATAAATAGTAAAACCACTTGATGTACACCTCATGGTTACAGGGACTTTGTTTTATGTACTGCTGGGTTTCTGACACTCAGAACAATGCCCAGCTCATAATTATATAAAATCTATTATACATTACCATTCAATAAATATTTGAATAGAAGAAAGAAATTTGGGAGATAAAAGTTTCTTGTAATTTAACCATCTGAATGCTACAGTGGTTAGTGTTTTGATATCATTTATTTAGTCATTCCAATATTTATTAAGGCTTCCCTGTGGCTCAGTTGGTAAAGAATCTGCCTGCAGTGCAGGAGACCCAGGTTTGATCCCTGGGTTAGGAAGATCCCCCTGGAGAAGTAGATAGCAAACCTCTCCAGTATCCTTGCCTGGAAAATCCCATGGACAGAGAAGCCTGGTGGGCTGCTTTCCATGGGGTCGCAAAGAGTTGGGCACGGCTGAGCAACTAACACTTTTCACTTTCCAGTGTTTAAGTACCTGTTACATATGTCAACTACTGTTCTAAGATACAGGAATAGGAAATTACTGTCCTTGTTTTTATGAAACTTATGTCTAGTTTGGAAATAAGCATATCTTGAACATGTTTACCAAAATTCTTTTAAAACTGTACTTTGTTGTTGTTCAGTCTCTAACTTGTGTCTGACTCTTTGTGACCCCATGGACTGCAGCATGCCAGGCTTTCCTGTCCTTCACTGTCTCCCAGAGTTTTCTTTAAACTCATGTCCATTGAATCGGTGATGCCATCCAACCATGTCATCCTCTCCTGCCCCCTTCTTCTGCTCTCAATCTTTCCCAGAATCAGTCTTTTTTACCAATGAGTCGGCTCTTCACATCAGGTGGCCAAAGCATTGGCGCTTCAGCATCAAGTCCTTCCAGTGAATATTTAGGGTTGATTTCCTTCTAAAAAAACCCATAGCTTTGACTAGACAGACCTTTGTCAGCAAAGTGATGTCTCTGCTTTTTAATGTGCTGTCTAGGTTTGTCATAGCTTTCCTTCCAAGAAGCAGACGTCTTTTAATTTCATGGTTGCAGTCACCATCTGCAGTGATTTTTGGACCCCAGGAAAGAAAATCTGTTACTGCTTCCACTTTTTTCCCTTCTATTTGCCATGAATGACTGGATGCCATGATCTTTGTATTTCGAATGTTGAGTTTTAAAGCAGCCTTTTCACTCCTCTTTCACCCTAATAAAGAGGCTCTTTAGTTCCTCTTCGCTTTCTGCCATTAGAGTGATATCATCTGCATATCTGAGGTGGTTGTTGTTTCTCCCTGCAATCTTGATTCCAACTTATGATTCATCCATCCTGGCATTTCGCATGATGTACTCTGCATATAAGTTAAATAAGCAGGGTGACAGTATATAGCCTTGACGTACTCCTTGTCGTATTCCTTTCCCAATTTTGAACCAGTCATTTGTTCCCTGTAAGGTTTTAAGTAGCTGTTCCTTTTTGATCTGCATACAGATAGCTTTCTCAGGAGGCAGGTGAGGTAGTCTAGTATTCCCAGCTCTTTAAGAATTTTCCACAGTTTATTGTGATCCACAGTCAGAAGCTTTAGCCTAGTCAGTGAAGCATAATAGGTTTTTTCCTGGGATTCTCTTGCTTTTTCTGTGATCCAGCAGATTCTGGCATTTGATCTCTGGTTCCTCTGCCTTTTCTAAATCCAGCTTGTACACCTGGGGAAGTTCTCGGTTTACCTACTGTTGAAGCCTAGCTTGAAGGGTTTTGAGCATTACCTTGCTAGCGTGTGAAATGAGTGCAGTTGTACACAGTGTTCATTCTTTGGCACTGCCCTTCTTTGGGATTGGAATGAAAACTGACCTTTTCCAGTCCTGTGGCCACTGCTAGGTTTTTCAAATTTGCCAACATATTGAGTGCAGCACTTTAACAGCATCATCTTTGAGGATCTTTCAGTGGCTCAGCTGGAATTCCATCACCTCCACGAGCTTTGTTTGTTGTAATGCTTCCTGAGGCCCATTTAACTTCACACTCAGGATGTCTGGCTCTAGGTGAGTGATCACACCATCATGGTTATCCCGGTCATTAAGACCTTTTTTGTACAGTTCTGTGTATTCTTGCCATCTCTTCTAAGACTCCTGCTTCTGTTAGGTCCTTGCCATTCTGTCCTTTGTCGTGCCCATCCTTGCATGAAATGTCCCCTTGATATGTCCAGTTTTCTTGAAGAGATCTCTAGTCTTTCCCATTCCATTGTTTTCCCCTACTACTTTGCATTGTGCATTGACGGTCTTATCTCTCCTTGCAATTCCTCGTTTGTAATGGGCTATTTTCCCAAAATTCTCATTTGAAAATTAGAATAAAAAATAAATAAATAAAATTAGAATCTTTTTGCTACAGGAATAAAGTTGTTTAGATTTGCAACCAGTTTGTAAAAGTCTTTTTAACTTAAAATAGAAGAAAACCTATCTCAAAACATGGTACAGAAGGGACAGAGATTTACTTACAGGAATATAAATATGTAGATGGAAATTAACGTGGACATTCTGAAAAGGATATCTTTTGTGGAATTCAGAGGTTGATAGCACAAATTCTTAAGCTTTCACTGTAAAATATAGGGTTTTTTTTTTTTTTTTCATTTTTCCTTGATAAGAATGTGTTACCAAGTATAGTTTCTTATGTTTATCACCTAGAATCAGACTTGTTTTGACCTACAGGTAGAGAGAGAACATGAGAAACAAGGGATGTTTTCCTGGACAAAAAGAAAGGAGAAAGGAA
This sequence comes from Hydropotes inermis, assembly GCA_020226075.1. NCBI lineage: Eukaryota > Metazoa > Chordata > Mammalia > Artiodactyla > Cervidae > Hydropotes > Hydropotes inermis. Next base: position 63,618,567 of record CM035284.1, read on the forward strand.
TGAAGGTGCTTGAAAGTGTCCTGAGAGGGAGAGGAAGCAGTTAGTTAGTGGTCATGAGAGGTAGGCAGTGAGGTGTAGCAGCCTTTGAGCGTGTGTTGGAGGAGAGGACGTACTAGGCATCTGGTTGCTTATGCATGCAGAGCTGTCCTCATCAGGCATTTGTAACTCAAGCACCTTTCTATTTAATGTGGTTAAAGGCGTTTATGATTTGTTTTACCTTTTTGGAGTATGTTGAGTACTGTATTCATCTGTTTAGCAAATGTTTATCAAGGGCTTTAGAGTCTGGCACACGTTGTCTTAAAAATCATTGTTAGCAGCATAGTTTAGAAAGAAGTTGGGAATCCATATTCTCTTTGGATTTCTCACTAGTGATTGGTGGTGAATAAATCTCAAGATATCCTCATCTGGTGAATGGTGATGTTACCTGTTCTACCTGTGTCATAAGGTGTGTTAAGTATAATATGTGCTGGTATATTTAATAGCATGTGGGAAAGTTAAGTTTTTTATGACTGTAAGGCAGTCTTCTTTCTCCTATTTTATGGTATAGCCACATACAGAAAATAATCTCATCTATCTGAACACCCAGTTGAAGCTCAAGACTGGTATTTCTCTTCTCAGCATTTTATTTTCCTCATGAGTTTATATCATGTGGGGGCTTCCCTGGTAGCTCAAGACAGTAAAGCGTCTGCCTACAATGCGGGATACCCGGGTTAGATCCCTGGGTCGGGAAGATCCCCTGGAGAAGGAAATGGCAACCCACTCCAGTATTCTTGGCTGGAAAATCCCATGGACCAAGGAGCCTGGGGGGCTACAGTCCATAGGGTTGCAAAGAGTCGGACACAACTGAGCGACTTCGCTTCTTCGCTTTGTATCACGTGGGCAAGTCCCCATAAAGTGCCATATGTATTGGGATTAAAATTAAAGCAGTGATGTTTTGTTCCTTCAACTAGAGACTCTTAAACCTTGTCAACTACTGTGGGTTCCTAATTTCCTACCCTTTGTTGTCTGTTTTATTGTAGCACACGTCACATGGAGATGGGCGGCAAGAAGTTACCTCTCGCTCTGGGCGCTCTGGAGCACGGTGTAGAAACTCTATAGCTTCCTGTGCAGATGAACAGCCTCACATTGGAAACTACAGGCTGTTGAAAACTATCGGCAAGGGGAATTTTGCAAAAGTGAAGTTGGCAAGACACATCCTTACAGGCCGAGAGGTAAGTAACAAATTATGCTTGATTTCTGTTAATACACTTTTCTGTTTATTTCCATGTGAGAGAAAGAGGGACACAGTGTATATATTTGGGCTTTCTGTGAGCTAATTAAACATTTTTTAAGAATAGGAAGCTTATATATTAGTTATCCTGGGAGTTCTTTTACTTTCTCATTTCTTTACCTGTTGTGAAGATTACATATTGAGTGTTTGAATGATCTTTGCCTTTATAAAGAGGTAGCATTCTTTTTCAGTGGTAAATGTCTATCACCACAGTAAAAATGTTTGACTTCATTACAAGCTCATGGTACTTGCAAAAATCAAGTGTTGACTGTTTCTATAAATTTATCCTCAAGAAGCTTCTTCATCTCCCCAAACATTTATCTCATAGCTTATATTTGATAGGTTATTATGTAGAAAGGCACATGCTTTCCTAATTTTTGTTATATTTGCTTTCTGCTCAACCACATTCCATGTTTATCAAAAACACTTCCATTAAAACTGCTCCTGAATTAAGCCCCTCCTCACATTGGCTTTGGGCAGCACAGAGCTGTTTTGGTGTCTGGGTTCTGGCTGCACTGGGTCTTGGAGGCACGCGGGCCGTTTGCTGATGTGCAGGCTCTTCAGTTGTGGCGCAGAGGCTGAATTGCTCTGTGGCACATGGTGTCTTAGTTTCCCAACCAGCGATCAAACTTGTGACCTCTGCATTGAGCAGTGGATTCTTAACCACTGGACCACCAGGAAAGTCCCTGTTCTGTTTTTTTTTTTTTTTACATAGTTTCTTGGATTGGATCTTTGTACCTGTTGTTTCTTGCCTAAAATACACTTCATCCTTTTGTATTGGAGTCACTTCTTGGGGAAAGTAGTGATTGACAGACTCCCTTTCCCCGGGCATGGCACTCATGATAAAAATCATGATACTTTTCCCCTAGATAGCATTTACCATTACAGTTATGTAAGTAATATGTTTTGCTATTATAACTACAATTATATTGCAAATTGCTTATTTATCTGTCTTTCTGCTCTAATCTATAGGGAAGACATCAGCACAACCATATTTGGCACATATTAGGTACTCGTTGTTTAGTCGATAAGTTGTGTCTGACTCTTTTGACTCCATGGACTGTAACGCCCAGGCTCCTCTGTCCATGGGGTTTTCCATGCAGTGGATTTTCCTGGAGTGGATTGCTTTTTCCTTCTCCAGGGAATCTTCCCAGACCAGGGATCACACCTGCATCACCTGCATTGACAGATGGATTCCTTACCACTGAACCACCAGGGAAGCCTTAATAAATTTTTTTTTAAAACTTTATTTTGTATTGGTATATAGGCGATTAACAGGTAGTGTGATAGTTTCAGGTGGACAGCGAAGGGACTCATGGATACATATCCATGTATCCATTCTCCCCCTGTACTTAATAAATATTTACTGAATGAACTTAATGTTACTTTTGAAGGAAACTGTAAAGAAATGATTCCCGTGTAGCAGAGGCTCCTGATATGTGTGCCAAAGCAGTGTTAAGATGTCCTGAGGCCTGCAGTCCACTGTGCAAGGGCCTGCTGGAGCGGGACCCCCCCTGGGTTTTCTACAGTTTGCCCTACAAATATTCTAACTTCCTCTGTGTTCTGAGACCTGAAGAAGGTTGTGCATCATTGGTCTATTCTAACGGGAGTCTTAAGTAAAGACTGTAACTAAAAATTTGCCTCTTCACATTTCATCTCAATTTTAGTGACAGTTCCCTGGTTAAGACTCCATAGGGATGCCGGGACTGCTTTTGCAATCAGTAAATAGCATGAGTTGGTGGAGCTTTCTTTGCTGCCCTAGATCCAAACTTTTTGAAATAAGGAACAGAACCTCTGAGTTTATTTACCCCAACCAGTTTCAGGTGGTTACTTGGCCAGTTTCCTTATATAGATAGAGATGGTGGGTTAAAAGAGGAGTGAGACAGATAGACGTTTTCCCCTTTAACATAACATTTGTGTGCTGGAGTGAGACTTATGATGTTTACATCTAGTATGTTCTCTCCAGAAATGCTTGAATTTTGACTAGATAGTGGCTAACTTAAAACTTTTTTTTTGTGGTCTGAAAAAATTGATTTTATTTTTTTCCCCCATATTGTAGGTCTTACCCAGAATCATGTGAAATATAAATGTTATAGAAATTCATTATGTAGAAAATAAAATTCCTGAAACTTTCTCTGTTCTCAGAGGATCACTTTCAGCAGTTTGGTATACATTACCGCAGTTTTTTATATACAGTGTAATTTTTTGTTTATTTTAACAAGAAAGGACATAATGGTAGTTTTTCTTAGCAAGTAGTTGATCACGTCTTGATCATGTCTGGATTTTAGTGCTTCTAGATCTGACGTACTCTGTTTAATGGGACGTTGCCTTCTGGTGTGTGCTGGCACCATAGTTTACCTGTATTAATGGGCATTGAGTGGTTTCTGATTTTTTTGCTATTACAAACACCTGCACTAAATGTCCTTAAACATAACTTTCTGTCCTTTATTAAGAGTGTTTCTGTAGGATAAATTCCTGGATGTCTGGAAATCCTGGGTCAGAGGGAATGTGAGACTGTAGTTTGTTGCTGTTTAGGCGCAAAGCCTTGTCTGACTCTTTGCAACCCCATGGACTGCAGCACACCAGGCTTCTCTGTCCTCTGCTGACTCACAGTTTGCTCAAGTTCATGTCCATTGAATTAGTGATGGGGTCTAACCGTCTCATCCTCTGCCACCTTCTCCTTTTGCCTTCAATCTTTGCCAGCATCAGGGTCTTTTCTAGTGAGTCAGCTCTTGGCATCAAGTGGCCAAAGGATTGAAGCTTCACCATCACCATTAGTCCTTCCAATGAATATTCAGGGTTGATTTCCTTTAGGAGTGATTGATTTGTCTCCTCGAAGTCCAAGGGACTCTCAAGAGTCTTCTCCAACACCACAGGTCAGAAGCATCGATTCTTTGGTGCGCAGCCTTTATGGTCCAGCTCTCACATCTGTACATGACTACGGGAAAAATCATAGCTTTAACTATATGGACCTTTTGTTAGCAAAGTGATGTTTCTGCATTTTAATACTGTAATAGGTAGTGCTAAATTGGTTTTGAGAGAATGTCATACTGTTTTATTAGCCTACCAAAATGAATGAGAGTGCCTATTTTTCTACACCCTTGCTAACACTATAGATAATTTTTGTCTATCAGATAAATTTAAAAAATGATATTTTTTTTAAAAAGATTGCTTTTTCATGATAGCTACTTAGATTGATGATATTTTCATATCTTGGTGTCATTTATATTTTCTTTTTAAAATAAGCTTCCTGTTGTATATACTTTATCTGTGTTTCTTTTCTCTTTTAATCTTAGTGATGTAAACCTTTTATGTGTTTTTAGACATTGGTCTGATCTGTTTGGGTTTCATGTCTTGGTGAGAACAGTTTACTTTTTTCCCAGATTGTAAACATTCTGTTTTTCTCTTTAAAGACTGGTGTTTGAATGTTTAGTTGACTTGCTGTGTATTTTGGAGGATTAGTGTGAGGTTTAGGGTCTTAACTTTTTCTCCCCTATTTATGTGCATTACTGCTTTCCCAGGGTCGTCAGTTCTTTCCCCCGATTGTTAAATTCCCTTCTGTTTCTCTGATTTAATTCATTTATCTTTATACCCAGTCATGGTGTTTTTATTACTGCAGCTTTTGATTGATTTGTTGGAGTAGGTTAAAGTCCCCTGCTGATTATTCTTATTTCTTAAGAGTTTCATTGATCTTCTCATCTTACTCTATTTCATTCCACTTTTTTTGGCCTGGGATGGGTGGGCGGTGGCATACCATGTGGCATAAGGGATCTTAGTTCCCCACTAGGGATTGAATCTGCACCCTGCATTGGGAATGTGGTGGAGCCTTAACCACTGGCCCACCAAAGGAGTCCCTGTACAGGTAGGTCTTTATGTGAGCATAAGTGTTAATTTCTTTAGGATAATTAATCCAGGAGTGGGATTCCTGGGTCATATGGTAAAAAACTTGTTTTTTTAGACAGTTGATTTTATTATAGGTTTATTATAGTATATATTATATTACAGGTTTATTATAATATTCCTAATAGATCAAAAGAAACCTAAAAACTGTAGTTATTGTATTTTTATCACTTGGTACTGTTCTCTGGTCAGCCCATTGAAAATTAAAGTTTTTCCATCAGCATTCTCTTGCCCTTTTATGGAAATGTGATGTGTCTTTCCTACTGAGGTACTAAGACCTCTAAAGAAAACCCCGAGTGCTCCAGGAGGTGATTTTGGTAATTCAGAGACTTAATTCGTTCAGTCAGTAGACGATAAAGAATTATTATATGGTATGTTAAGAGACATCAAACCAGTCAATCCTAAAGGAAATCAGTCTTGAATATTTGGAAAGACTGATGCTGAAGCTCCAATACTTTGGCCACCTGATGCAAAGAGCTGACTCATTAGAAAAGACCCGGATGCTGGGAAGAGATTGAAGACAGGAGGAGAAGGGGAGTACAGAGAATGAGATGGTTTGATGGCATCGCCGACTCAATGGACATGAGATTGAGCAAGTTTCGGAGATGGTGAAGGACAGGGGAGCCTGGAGTGCTGCAGTTCATGGGGTCTTTAGTTCCCTGACCAGGGGTTGAACCTAGTACACCCCTGCAGTGAAAGTGTGGATTCCTAACCACTGGACTACCAGGGAATTCCTTGGAGTTCTAATTAATCAGAGATTGGAGGCCTTGAATAGGGCCTTGATTTATATGATTTTTGATTGTGCCAAACGGCTTGTAGGATCTTAGTTCTGTGACCAGGGATTGAACCTGGGCCCTGGCAGAGAAAGTGCTGAGACCTAACCACTGGGCCACCAGTGGATTCTCAAGAGCCTTGATTTTTTAAAGTTTTTGTTTTGTTTTTTTATCTCTTTCTATTTTGCTTTCTGGGAGATGTCTACATCTTCCAGTCTTTCTCTTAAATGTATGTGAGTTCCTCTGAGTGTCCTCCTCCCCCCAGTCCATTCTTGTTCTCTGGTTATTTGTCTTTATAGTGTCCAGTTCTGGTATCAGTGCTGTTTCTTCTGTTAAATCCCTGAAGATGGTATAAAGCGTTATTCTTTTTGTTGCTCTTGTTCCCTACATTGTTTCTCTTTTCCCTGGGATCTTTCTTAGTGTCTTTCTTAAGAGACTTCATTTGGAGTCTGGTAAGTCTTGCCTGTCTGTCTTAGGTGGAACCTTAAGAAGCTGATCAGAAGCTGGGTTCGCATGCATAGAATATGTTTGACCACTTTCATTTGGGAGTTGTCCAGTGCTATTGTTGGAGGACCCAGGTATCTCTGCCATCTCTTCTCTGGGACCCTTCTGTTCTCTCGATTAGGGACCCTCTGTTCCGCTTGGGAGGCTCAGGGTCCCGCCCCTCCTCAGTCGCAGTCTGACACCTGATCCCCCTTTTTCTCTCCAGGCCTCACTCCTGCCCTCTCCTGGCTGTGACTCAGTCCAGAGCCTCTTTTCTGGCAGCGGGGGGTCATCGGTTGGGCTGAGGAGCGCAGCGTTCTTTATGCAGGCGTTTGACTTTGAAATTAGCCCGGCAGCTCCTGTTGCCTGCAACCTCCACTCCAAGCCGTGGTGGGAGTCACATTGTTTCTGGTTATGGTGTTCCTCCACCCTCTCTCCTTCAGAAAGTTACTGGAATGTATTTCCCAGCTGTTTCTCCGCTTGTCACTGCACTTTGGTGGTTGTACGCTTTTACTGTCAGCCCGTGTCCTCTCTCCTGCACTAGAGGAGGAACCAGAGCAGTGAGAGGAGCAAAGATTGCAGTCTTGAACCTCCTTTGTCCTCGGCCTATTTTTCAACTTACTTTTGGCCCTGATTTTGTATGCTGACTTTTTCCCTTCAGAATTTTATCCTTAACAGTTTTTCCCAATGCTGCATAATCATAAATTGTAGGTTTCAGTTGTTGTATGCAGTTTCATTGATTTGAATAGTAGGTTTCAAATTTTTTAATCTCACAATTCAATTAAACTTTTTAAATTGAGGACTCAAGCTTATGTTTATATGAGGTACATTTGTTGCTGTTTACTGTTTCAGAAGTTAACACTAAGAAACTTTAAATATATATTAATTTATTAAAAATAATAGACCTTTTACTTGTTTTATATAAACAACATATTTTTATGTAAAATGACTTATTTTCCAAAACAAATTACAAAGAATGACATTATAGTCATTCTTATAGTTTTATATTATAGTCATTCTTTTAGTTTTCAATTTTTGCAGTTCACTTTAGTATCTCATTTAATAGAAGATATCTGTATTTTTCCACTCCAGTACTCTTGCCTGGAAAATCCCATGGACGGAGGAGCCTGGTAGGCTGCAGTCCATGGGGTCGCTAGGAGTCGGACACAACTGAACTACTTCACTTTCACTTTTCACTTTCATGCATTGGGGAAGGAAATGGCAACCCACTCCAGTGTTCTTGCCTGGAGAATCCCATGGACGGAGGCTGCCGGCTATGGGGTTGCACAGAGTCGGACACGACTGAAGTGACTTGGCAGCAGCAGCAGCTGTATTTTTATGTCTGTTCTGCATTCAGACAATTTTGGTATGTGGTTCTGGTTGAAGTGCATGAATAAAATCTGGCCCCACTCGGATAAGCAGCAAAGAAAGAAAGGAGGACCTCATTATCTCTCTCAGGTGGTTCCAGGTATTACCCTTTGCTGCTCTGTTAAAACTCAGTAAGTAGTCATTACTGGGATGGTGGCAGTGATTAATAGAATGTTTCTTCAAAACAACTGTTGACACACAAAAAGAATATTTTGAACAGTTTGCTTTTATTGGAAATAATAGTAGCAGATTTGGAGATAAGCGAGCAGAATGGTAAAATATAGTGTTAGTAGTCTAATAACATAACTAAAAAGCATAAAGATGATAGTGGTTTATTATGGAATATTTATAGTTAATGTGCAGAGAAAGAAAAAAACTTCACATAAACCTAGTTCCTAAAAATTAAAAACCACTTAATTACATAATTGTGACACTTTTTTATTGTGATAAAATATACTAACATAAAACTTACCATTTTAGCCATTTTTAAGTATGCAGCTCAGTGGCATTAAGTACATTAATATTGTTTACAACCATCACCACTATCCATCTTCAGCATAGACCCACTAGTCAATCTCATTATTCACAAATTCCATGTTTGCAAATGTACATACTCTCCAAAATTTGTTTGCAATCCCTAAATCAATACCAGCAGTGCTTTTGCAGTCTTTTTTGACCATGCATAGAGCAGTGAAAAGTTTGAATTGCTTTATGTGTGTTTCCTCTGCTGAGGTCCAACAGGTAACACTTGGCCTTCTTTCAGCTTTCATACTATAAACAAATGCCTGTTTTGTGGTTATTTAGTCCATATTTCCCACATTTTTTGTGCATTTTGATGGTGATTTTGCTATTTAAAATGACCCCCACCTGTAGGGCCGAGGTAACTAGCCAGTGTTTCTAAGGGCAAAGGCTGTGAGTGCCTTATAGAGAAAATATATTTGTTAGATAAGCTTCATTCAGGCATGAGTTAGATAATGCTATTTGGTGTTAATAAATCAATAACATACAGTAAATGAGATGTCCTTAAGCAGAAACATAAAACAAGGTTATGTATTGGTCAATTGATGAAAATGTTATGACCAGGGTCTCACAGGAACTTCTTTTCTCCTAGAAACAGTGGTTCAGTATCCACTAATTCAGTGTTCACAGTGAATTTATAGAATGGAATTACCATGAGTAATGTGAATCAGCTGTCTTTTTTGAAATAAGAGGAGGATTAATTGTTACCAGTGTTTTCTTGTGACAGCAGATACATGGAAAGGAATATTTAGGAAAGATTTAGGGCAGAAGGAGAAGGGGACAACAGGATGAGATGGTTGGATGGCATCACTGACTCCATGGACATGAGTTTGAGTAAACTTCAGGAGTTAAAGTTGGCCTTTCACTGGGACCTTCATTTACACAGCATTGCATTGTTTTCTCTCGTCAATGAAGTTTTTCCTGGGTTGTATCCTTCCTTGAGCGCACTCTGGGCTTGTGTGTGCCCTGCTGTGTGTGCCTCTTGATTTCTCTCTCCCAGAAATTGCTTCAGGTCTCTTGTTTGCTGCTGCTACTTCTCCCATTCTCTTTGCTTTTTTTTTTTATCATTTTGTTTTTATTGTTTAATTGGACTGTCAGATGGGAGAAAAGAGAATGCACATGATTAGTGCGCCATCTTTAACTGAAAGTACTCACTATGGGTACGAAAGAGCCTTTTAATCAAACGGGGGTCTCCTGCTTGCAGGTGGATTCTTTACCAACTGAGCTATCAGGGAAGCCCTTTAGTTATTTTTATTCGAGTTAATTATATATTACACAGTTTAAAGAATCAGTGCTTTTTTTTTTTAATGTTCCTTGGCCCCACCCCAATTCCCTAATCTCCTCTAAGATGGCCACTTTCAGCCTTTTAAACTGATCTTTAGGTTTTATTCTTAATTATTTTTCAATTTTAGGCATCATTAACTATTGACTTTTCAACTGTAGTTTTTTAGGCATCACTGACTTTTAAAAAAATTAACTCCATATTGAAATATAGTGCACACATCCAGAAAAAAATAAGTGTTTACAAAACCATGACCCAGAGCAAAAATACACCATGATCTGATCCCCAGAAGTCCTCCTTTCTACCTCCTTCTAATCATTTCACTTTCTTCCCCCTGAGATAACCACTATAATGACTTCTAAAACCCCACAGATTATTCTGTTTGTTTTCCTCTTAAAACTATGGATCTTTCAGTGTTTATTAATTTGTGTGCATCTTTTACTCTGCCTTGTGCTTGTGACATTCACTCATTGTGTTGTGTGCTGTTAGGGTTTAATTTGGAGTTGATAGGCTTGTTCTCCATTGCTGTGGACTGAATTGAGTCCCCCAGAATTCAGATGTAAAAACTTGTTTAGAGATAGAGCCTTTGTGGAAATAATTAGGTTAAATTAGGTCATAAGGGTAGGCACCTGATCTGATAGGATTAGTGTGCTTATAAGAGACACCAGAGAGCTTGCTTGCTTTTTCCGCCTTGTAAGGACACAGTGAGAAGGTGAGCACATGCTCGCCAAGAGGAACTGCCTGTGCTGGCACCCCCGATCGCTGATGTCCAGCTTCCCAAACTGTGAGAAAATAAATTTCTGCACTTTAAGCCACCCTGTCTGTGGTATTTTTCTGTGACAGCCTGAGCTGACTAACGTGCCATTCTTCTGGATTACTGTGTCCTTTAAAAGGACTTGGGAGTCTTTTTTCCCCTGCTCTTCTAGTAGTTGTAACGCTTTAACACCCGTCAGGAGCAGGGTGTAAGGCTCTTTTGACCCAGTAGTTGATTGACAGGAACTGGAAGATAAGGATTTTTCTCCAGTGGGTGTTGCCGCAGGTTTGTTGGACTCTCTTGATTTGAGGAATGTTGAGGGAAGCCTTTCTTACATGTGAGCTCTCTTTTATTCCTGTTTTGTGATTTTCCGCTTTGCTTCGGGCATCGGGAACACATGGAATTTCCCGGAACTTTACACAAGTTGCACACCCATACACACACACCCTCTGCAACCTTGGGATGACTGAGTGGTCTGTTGGGTCTGCATCTCTCTCAGGCACCTAGTGATGCCCCACAGTTACCTTGAGGTCGGAGCTCTTCTCCTGGCTCCAGCTCTGGGCCTAAGTTATTTTGGTAGTTGAGTCATCCCAGCAGGGAACTGGAAGGAAGAAGGGATTAGGAGCTTCCCCTTCAGCTTTCATTGCCACACACACATACATCATGTTAAATGAGGACACTTGCTTTTGATAGAGCCTCTCTTCCACAGTGGGATTTAGCTGAATGCAACGTATTTTGAGCTGTTTTTGCTTTAGATACTATTTGAACAGCTGCTGCTGCTGCTAAGTTGCTTCAGTCATGTCCGACTCTGTGTGACGCTGTAGACAGCAGCCCACCAGGCTCCTCTGTCCATGGGATTCTCCTGGCAAGAATACTGGAGTGGGTTGCCATTTCCTTCTCCCATTTGAACAGCAGTACTTGAAAATGAAAATGTATACTAACAGAATCATAATGGAATCTCTAGAAGGTAGATGCTGAGAAAAGGCAGAAGAAATGAGTGAACAAGGGGCCTCTGAGGAGAACAGAAATTGAACTGGAAAGACAGCATTTATAGTGGATTTGGACCTGAGAAGAAGGAAGAAAGCAGGATTGTGGCCAGAACAGTGTTATCGAAGGGAATGGGCAGATCCAAGTATATCACATAAAATTACTTACGAAAGTAAAGTTTGTGGGGATTTTTGGCCATGCCACATGGCATGTGGGATGTTATTTCCTCAACCAGGAATCGAACCTATGCCCCTGCAGTGGAAGTGCAGTCTTAGCCACTGGGCTGTTGAGGAAGTCCCTTGACTTTAAAATAATTTAATTTTAAAACCACACTGATGTTTGCTAAAATATAAGAAACCCTGTTCTTCACTGCTCTGTCTCCATCTTTGATGTATCTGTGGTTACTGATGCGCATGTTGAACGCCCTGGGTCGCCGCAGTAAGCACTGACTGCTTCCTGTGTACAGCTTGTGTGCTGGGGCTATAATAGGATGTTCTCTCCCCAGCTGAGGTACGCACAGGGTGGTCATCGTTTGCATACGTCAGAAGCCAGTATTTCCTTTTGCTTTATTTAATTTCCATCAAGTAGCTTCCATCAAGACTTAAATTTTCCAAATACAAAACTAGGATTTCGACTTTGCTTTTTCAGTCGTGTACACTCATTAACTCTCCCCTCCTCCACCAATTCTGATTTTTTTTCCTCCCAGGCAGGGGTAAAGGGGTGATGGGTTTCTTCCACTCCAGGGTCAGACTCACTGGATGCCTTTCTTTAGCTCATTAAGAGGTGAATAGATTCCTAGCAAGTAATCAAATATGTGGGCAGATGAAGACTTTAAACCAAGTTAAGCAGTTTTTTAAAAAAGCATTAATTTGAGTAGTACAGGGTTTTTGAAGTAGGAATGTGGACCCCTGTAGGTGTTCTGAGATCCTTTTAATGGGGGTCTGCAAAATCAAAACTGTTTTGGTAATACCATTAAGGCACTATTTGCTTCTTTCATTCTTTTCCACAAGTGTAAAGTAGAATTTTCCAGAAGTGGTGTGACATGTGATATAATAACCGATTGACTACAGGAGGACATGTGAGAATTTTGTTAAAATGTTATTTGTATTAACATGCAGTAGACTTCTTCAGTTTTTTATTATGATAACATGCATATAGTATAAAATGTATTAACTATTTTAAAATGTGTATTTCAGTCATATTAAATACATCCGTAATGTTGTGCAGCCATCACCACCATTCATCTCCTGAACTCTTCATCTTGTGAAACTGAAACGGTATCCATTAAATTCGCCATTCTGTCTTCTCCCCAGCCCCTGGCAACCAACGTTCTGCTTTCTCTCTCTATGCTTTTGAATATTCTAGGAACCTCATATGAGTATGAGGTATTTGTATTTGTCTTCTTGCTGTTGATGTTGTTTAGTCGCTAAGTTGTGTCCGACTCTTTGCTACCCCATGGACTGTAGCCCACCAGGCTCCTCTGTCCATGGAATTTCCCAAGCAAGAATACTGGAGTGGATTGCCAATTCTTTCTCCAGGGAATCTTCCTGATCCAGGGATCGAACACACATGTCCTGCGGCTCCTGCGTCGCAGGATTCTTTACTGCTGAGCCAGTGAGGAAGCCCAAATAGTGATAGATACAACCTGTATTTGGTTCAGCATAATCTTTAAGGATATAAAAGGGACCAAAAAGTGCAAGAACTGCTGACAAAGAATTTTTCAATCTGTGTTCTGAGGGACACGTGGTAGGAACACAGCCTTGTCGGTTTGGGGTGAGATCAGTTGTTGTTCTGGACCTCAGGTGTAAAGCTGGGTTAATTATGTATGTTCCCTAGTTCATGGTACAGACTCTATTCGCTTATGTCCCCTTCTGTCCCGTGTCATCACCCCCCCCCCCCCTTCTTGCTGTCTGTAGTCCCTAGTTTTGGATATCCATTGTTCAGTCGCTAAGTCATGTCTAACTCTTTGTGATCCCGTAGACTTAACCTTGCCAGGCTTCTATGTCCTTCACTGTCACCCGGATTTTTTTCAACTCATGTCTATAGAGTCGGTGATGCCATCTAACCATTTCATCCTCTGCCACCCCCTTCTCGTCCTGCCCTCAGTTTTTGCCAATATGAGGTTCTTTTTGAATGAGTCAGTGGGCAAAGTATTAGAGCTTCATCATCAGTTGTTCCAGTGAATATTCAGGGTTGATTTCCTGTAGGATTGACTGGTTTGATCTCTTTGCTGTTCAAGGAACTCTCAAGAGTCTTCTCCAGTACCATAGTTCGAAAGCACCAGTTCTTTGGCGCTTAGCCTTCTTTATGTTCCAATTCTCACATCCCTACATGACTACTGGAAAAACCACAGTTTTGACTATATGGACTTTTGTTGGTAAAGTGATGTCTCTACTTTTTAAAATACTGTCTAGGTTTGTCATTGCTTTTTTTCCAAGGAGCAAGCGTCTTTTAGATTCATGACTGCAGTCACCATCCACAATGATTTTAGAGCCCAGAAAAAGAAAATCTGTCACTGTTTCCACTTTTCCCATCTGTTTGCAATGAGGTGATGCCATGATCTTAGCTTTTCGAATATTGAATTTTAAGCCAGATTTTTCACTCTCCTCTTTCATCTTCATCAGGAGGCACCTCTTCACTTTGTGCCATTAGAATGGTATCATCTGCATTTCTGAGGTTGTTGATAACTTCTGACAGTCTTGATTCCAGCTTGTGATTGAGCCATCCCAGCATTTTGCATGGTGTACTCTGCATATAAGTTAAATAAGCTTGGTGACAGTATATAGGCTGGACATAATGCTTTCCCAAATTTGAACCAGTTTATTGGTTCATGTTCCATTCTGTTGCCTCTTGACTTGCATACAGGTTCCTCAGGAGGCAGGTAAGGTGGTCTGGTTTTCCCATCTCTTTAAGAATTTTCCATTTTGTTGTGATCCACAGTCAAAGGCTTTGATGTAGTCAATAAAGCAGAAGTAGACATTTTTCTGGAACTCTCTTGTTTTTTTCTGTGAGCCAGTGGATGTTGGCAATTTAATCTCTGGTTCCTCTGCCTTTTCTAAATCCACCTTGAACATCTGAAAGTTCTTGGTTCACATACTGTTGAAGCCTCACTTGGACAATTTTGAGCATCGCTTTGTTAGCATGTGAGATGAGTGCAGTTGTGTGGCAGTTTGAACATTCTTTGCATGGCCTTTCTTTTGGATTGGAATGAAAACTGACCTTTTCCAGTCCCATGGCCACTGCTGAGTTTTCCAAATGTGCCGGCATATTGAGTGCAGCACTTTAATGGTATCATTTTTTAGGGTTTGAAATAGCTCAGCTGGATTTCGATTTGGATCCCAAATTAGATAAAAATGATGAATAATATTTTCATTATATAATCTCTCCCCTTGTGGTGTGGTTTCTGGGAGTTTTTTTCCCCCCTTGTCTGTTTAAATGTAAAATGTACCCATATTTGTATGAAGCCCCTCTTGTCAATTATAAAATATTTATAAAATGTTAAATAATTGTAACTAGTTGAGTTTTAAGTTTTTAAGGTTTGTTTAAGTGCTTGTTTTTCAACAGTGTGTCCTGTCAGGGTGTTCACAAAACTGTTACCAGTGTCTGGGTGTTCACAAAACTGTTACCAGTTAATCTGTGATTACCAAATTCTTGGGCTTCCCTGATAGCTCAGTTGGTAAAGAATCTGCCTGCAATGCAGGTTGGATTCTTGGGTCAGGAAGATCCACAGGAGAAGGGATAGGCTACCCACTCCAGTGTTCTTGGACTTCCCTTGTAGCTCAGCTGATAGAGAATTTGCCTTCAATGCAGGAGACCTGGGCTCGATCCCTGGGTTGGGAAGATCACCTGGAGAAGGGAAAGGCTGCCCACTCCAGTATTCTGGCCTGGAGAATTCCATGGACTCTATAGTCCATGTGGTCTCACCGAGTTGGACATGAATGAGTGACTTTCACACCAAATTATTAAAATCCATAAATATTTATTTATTTTTTTCTAGGTTGCAATAAAAATAATTGACAAAACTCAGTTGAATCCAACAAGTCTACAAAAGGTAAGATTGGTCCAACAGCCAGTATTTTTTTAAAAAATGATTTTCAGTGCTAATTGCCATCTAATTTGTCCATTAATTACCTGTACTGTAATTTTTATTATGTTTAGTACACAGTAAAGCTTCCTCTTCCTCAGATGAATACTACTTAAATGTAATATTGTTTAAATGCAGTATTGTTTGATTTTTTCCTTCCTTTCCAGTTGAAGATAATGTTTTTTAAAATGTACTTAATAGTACAAACTGAAGGCGGTACTTTCAAATTGAATATTCTAAATATTGACTAGAATAGAATTATAAAAAGACAGAAAAACGTATTTTCATGTAATTACTCTTATGCAGAGTTATACATCTTTTACAGCTAATACTGTGATCTTTTTTCAAGTCAGCACTTTAGCTTTATTAAGCTATCACTATATGTCTACTTAAGGAGTGATGATTAATTCATATGAAAGGAAAAAAGTAAAGCTGAACTGATAGTTGAAAACATGTTTGTAATACACTGCTGCCATTTGTATTATCTGGTGTGACTCAGAGGTTCTCAACGTGCTGCATGTTAAAATCACCTGGGCCTCTTTTCAAGGTCCTCATGGCCCTTGGGAAGATGTCCTTACTCAGGCTGGGCCTGGTCATAGGTATTTCACTGGTGCATCAGTGAGTGATTAGCACTCTTCATAAAAACATCCTTCTAGTCCCTTGTAGCTTTGCAAAGCCTTTTTGCATTCTTCATTAGATTTCTAGACTTGGCCTGTGGTAGCTGGAAGGTACGGAGACCTAGAAATAAGAACAGGAAGTCCTCTGCCACTTAACTGAATGTCTCACTTGACCTTGAGCTAGTCACTTAACTTTCTGACATTGGGTTTCTCATCTTTAAAAACAGATAATTTCAGTAAGTAAAGTAACTCAGACAAAGACAAGTACCATATGATCTCACTTATATGTGGAATCTAAAAAACAAAACAGAAGCAGACTTACAGAGAGTAAAACTGTTGGTTGCCAGAGGGGAATTGAGTGAAATAGGTAAGGAAGACTTAAGTGGTAAAAACTTCTAGTTATGAAGTAAACAAGTCATGGGGATATAACGTATAGCTTAAGGAACGAAGTCAGTAATGTGATGATAATTTTATATGGTGACAGGTGGTTATTGGACTTACTATGGTGATCATTTCATAATGTATTTGATTGTCAGGTCACTGTTATATACCTGAAGCAAACATAATATTGTATGTCAACTAAACTTCAATTGAAAATAATAAAAAATAATTAAATGGAGATTAAATCTTTTCATGATAGATTATATCCATGAAATAACACATATAAAAGTTTTGTATACTGCAAAGCAATGTGTAAGGTATTTTAAGTATAATGCCTTTTGTACATTTCTAATGTAGTTCCAATGGTTATTTTCCATTTACATCATGATTTTGAAATCCTGTCCTTAAGGGGTGGGTTAGAGGTTGAGGTGGGAAGTGAGGTAGATTTTATCTTGCACTGAAAATGCTATTTAAACAAGTGGTTCTGCAGGACATAGTGGGCTTTAAGGATTTTCTGGGTGGCTCTGGAAGGATCCAGAAATTCTAGTCCTTTGTTCTGAAGATGAAATTATATCCCTTTCCTTAAACTTTCACTTCTTCATGTACCTAGGGACTTGATGCTAATTATTAGGTAAGGGGTTATAAACACTTGGTGTTCAGAACTAAAATTAGTATGTAAAGAGGTTTGCTGAGGATTCTACAAGTACACTTGTTCAAGTGTACTTGTAAATAGCTGAAATTCTAGCATTTTTCTAGGAAGAATTTTATCATAGTATTGAGTTGATTGCAATTTTTGTTTCATGCTTGATTGCTTTTTTCATTATTTTTGGTCATAGTTTTTAATTGCCACTATTCTTTTTTATTAGTACAAATTACAGTTTGTCTTATCACTATCAATTCAATACATGATAGGTTGTCTGGCTAGCTTGATAGTGAGATTATGCAGATTTGTTCAGCATTAATTTTGGCACATAAACAATAGGTATGACTTTTAAGATTTGTTTGGTATGGTACAAGTATGAACCAGCCACAGAAGATTTATACTAAAGGAAGATCCATCCAAGTTAAATAATCTGAAAAGTGTAATGTTTTCAATTTTAGGGCATTGTTTTAAACTGCAAATCATGTGTTCATATTCTTATAAATTAAAAGCATTCTATAAATATTTCCTTCAGAATTCTTTTTCGCTGAGTTCCTTTTCCATGGAAAAGTGGCAGCAGGGTGGTATATATACCTGGCATCTTACGCCCCTGGAATAGTGTTTCTTGCTTCTGATTTTCTTCCTCAGCATCACTTACAGTTGTTACCACACCTGCGTCAGCAACAGAGCTCTTATATTGTGATCTTAAACTCTGGAGCTTGGTGTACAGCTTTAGGAGCTAACATGTACATTAAGGAGCATTCTGTCAACAGTATGTAATCTTTTGTACTGCCACTGCCAAAGGTATGTGGACTGGTTCATTCAGGCAGTGTTTGAACACCAGTGTTAGTTTAAAACACCAGATAGTCAGTTTAAAAGTGTTTGAAGTATCCTGGCTCACACATAGATCATGTCTGATAAATGCAGATCAACAAACCTGAGGTGACTGCGTATTTGTAAACTGACATTATTTTCACTGACAATTTTCTCATTTCTCCTTTTAATTTTTCTAGCCACTGAGTGAATAAATGTTAGATTCTAGTAAGATATATCTTTCTCCATGGTTTTTTTTGGTACTACTTAATTTCTAAGTAACTATCCCTGAGACATTTTTCTGTTTATAAATGTCTTTTAGGTCAGCCTTTAAAGAAATGTGTAACGAAAAAAAAAAAATAAATGTGTAATGTTGTGTACCTATAATGCTGTTGAAAACAGCAGGAGTTTTAAAAATGTTAGTCTTCCTGATTTTATACAGTCATTTTTAGCTTTGATTTGTTACATGCAAATGGGCTTGCAGCCTTGCTTTGTTTTGTGTGTCATAAAGACGCAAGCTACAACTTCATTAAGACATGCCAGTCCACCAAATGTGACCCACCCGAAGTTATTTTCTTTTCTAATCTTGGAGTAGTACTAACACAAAGAGAGGGAGTATAGAGTCATGGGTGGGAAACTGGTGAAGCCAGGCTACATGGATTCAAGTTTAGGCTTCAGCCTAGCCTAGCTGTGACATGTCACCTCCCTGGATCTTCATTTCCCTGTTTCTAAAATGGAAGTAATAACATTATCTCTAGGGCTGTGGTGAGAATTAAATAAGTTAACATTTAAAAACCCTTAGAAGAGCTGAGTGTAGTTCCTGGCATATGCTAAGGACTGAGTGTTATTATTGTGTATCCTGCTGAATATTGATTTTGAGGGAGAGTAGAAGATTTTCTTTGGTTTTTTATTTTTGGAGTGTAGTTGATTTACAATGTTATTTTAGTTGCAGTGTACAGCAAAGTGAATCAGTTATACATATATATGTATCTATTTTCTCTCTCTCTCTCTCTTTAATTCTTTTCCCAGAGATATTTCTGTTTGTTTCTTTAATTTTACCCTCATAGGAAGTAAGTAAAGCTTAAGAATTGAATTGTGGGTTCTGACTTGGGTCTCATAGGGCCTATTTGCTGTAGACTACTTCTGATAATGGCTTAAATTTGCATGTTTAGTATAAAGCACTGTAGTAGTTTGCTCAGGTGCTATAATAAAATACTGTGGACTGGGCGGCTTTATCTCACAAATTGTCTTTATTTCACACAGTTCTAGAGGATGGAAAGTCTAAAATCAGGGTTGCTGGCACGGTCAGGTTCTGGTGAGAGCTTTCTTTTTGGATTGCAGAGAGCTGCCATCTCACTGTATCTTCACAACAAAGTGGGGGGAAGGTGTATGAGCACATGTGCATGCTCTCTGATGTCTCTGCTTAAAAGGGCACTAATCCCATCATAAGGAAACATCCTCATGACCTCATCTAAACCGACTTAATTCCTGGATGCCCCATCTCCACATATCACATTGTGGAACAGTTTCATGAGGTAAGCTCTGTTATTCAGGAGAGAGAGGCCAGGAGGTAAAGTAACCTGCCCAGAGTCCCCTAACTGATAGATGTGCGAGCAGTCATTTCATGATGGGTGTAGTCAGCGTGGAATTGAACTCTAAGTGAACTCTTAGTGAGAGCATGTTTAGCTCAGTTTAGATAACAGAGCACTTGCTGTAAGCAGCGTCCTCGCGTCCCTCATTGGATAGGGTTTCATTGTCGCTAGATGCTAGTGTGTGTGCTTCCTGTGTCCCCGCATACAGAGGCTTTTTCACACTAACTAGCCTGATGGATATCTTTTCCTCTTCATAGTCTGTTAGGTGAGTATTACTAACATCTTGACTTTCCATTGAGGAGACAAACTGAAAAGTTAATATAGTCAAGCTGTCCAGTTCGTAGGTGATGGAGCAAAGATGTAAATCTTAGTCCAACTCCAGAGCATGGACTCATTGCATTTCCTTACGCTACCCTTCTGTGATTAAATTTCCCTCGTTGAGGTGGGAACTAACCTGAGACTTTTCTCTGTAGTGGTGGTGAAGAAGTTAGTTAATAATTTTAAATTTGAA
Source organism: Hydropotes inermis (assembly GCA_020226075.1). Taxonomy (NCBI): domain Eukaryota; kingdom Metazoa; phylum Chordata; class Mammalia; order Artiodactyla; family Cervidae; genus Hydropotes; species Hydropotes inermis. Next base: position 63,638,541 of record CM035284.1, read on the forward strand.
GAAATATTTCAAGTACGTGAGAAAAGAAAGCTTTGTTCCCCACCTCCCCTTCTGAACTTTGCATAACTCATGTCTTAATACAAATTTGTTTACTCACTCTTTCACTTAACAAGCACTTCTAGTAAATACCTGCTGTGTGCCAGGCACTGTTCTTAAGTACTGAGGATAAACATTGAACCAAATGAAGTTCTGGCTTTCATGGAATTGACATCATAATAGGGAAGTACCAGTAAGCAGATACATGGTGTAATGTCATGTCAGTGCCATAAAGAAAAACAGAGCAAGATATATTAACTGTATTTTCTTATTTTTTGTATTCTTGATGCTCTGGCTGATCTGGGAGAGAGTACTCCCAGAATTCGCCAGCTCCTGGAAATAGAAAACTGCTCCCCTGTGAGGATTGTTCAGGTGCAGACCAAGCAGTGCAGAGCCCATGCTCCGACCATGTCCTCTGCTTGTTCTTAAACTCCAGGAGGCAGCTATTTCTCTGCCCTGCAGGTACTAGGCACCTAACGACTATACTTATTCCTGAGATCTGTTGAAATTAATCCAAAGGAACCAGTCCTCAGCCTGCTCGCCCTGCCTGGACTTGCCTTTCCTGTGGAAACCAGGATAAAAACTTGCCCATGCTTTCCCCTTGCTCTTTCTGTCTCCTGACCCATCCTGGTGCTCCCTCACAAGACCCTGAATGGTACTGTGTGCCCCTTTCTTGGGAACTCTAAGTACCCATCCTTTTAGTGGTAGTCTTCTCCTAACCTCTTGGCTCACCATACCTGAATAATAACTTATGTTTTAAAATACAGGGTGAGGAGATAGTGTTACGAGGAATGTGTAGGGGTGTCCTCTTAGTAATTCATTTAAGAAACTTTATTGTTCTTCTGAACCAAGCCTTGTGATGATAAGTCAGACAAGTACAGTGGACTCTGGATGAACCCATATGGTTTGCAGTAAAATTTTACCTAGGCCTTGAGGATCTAAATGTTTTTCAGTAAGTCATGAAGCATGCAAAGACATTCTCAGTCCTCCTTGCAGGCTGACTTGGAGGTCCTCATTGAGCATTCTTGGAGGGTTGCACGGACAGCGTGAGGAGCGGCGGCGGGCTGCAGAGGCCTGCGAGTCTGCAGGGCCATGTGAGGCCCTGAGCCAGAGCCCGGGTCAGGCCCAACTGGAGCCTCAAACGCCCCGGCTCTTTAAGGAGCAGTCATCTGTGTATAATAAACTTTTCAGTGGTTCCCTAACCTTCCCCTTGGTTCTTCTGACTGAGATTGTGTTGTTTTAGAAATAGTCTTGGGACTTACCTGATGGTCCAGTGGTTAAGAATCCACCTTGCAATACAGGGGATGCGGGTTCAGTCCCTTGTCAGAGAACTAAGATCCCACATGCTGCGGAGCAACTAAACCTACATCCCACAGCTACTGAGCTTGGAGTGCCACAACTAGAAAGTCCACACGCCACAACAGAAGATCCTGCATGCCACAGCTAAGACTCGATAAAGCCAAATGAAATTTTTTTAAAAACAATAGTCTTCTTGATCGCCTTACATCAATATAAGCAGTCCGTCATCTGTTTCTTAAACTGGTACCATTTAGTTAAAAACAAGAACTATGTAAATTAATGAAATAATTGACTTTTTTTTTCTTAGTATATGTTTGTGATAGCTGGTTAGCTAGCATTAGAGTTTCCGTGGTGGCTCACTGGTAAAGAATCTGCCTGCAGTGCAGGAGACCTGGGTTGGGAAGATCCCCTGGAGCAGGGCATGGCATCCCATTGCAGTATGCTTGCCTGAAGAGTCCCATAGAGGACCCTGGCAGGCTGCAGTCCATGGGATCGCAAAAAGTCGGACATGGCTGAAGCAAGCAATTTAGCACTTAGCCAGCTTTATTTATTTATTTATTTAAAATATGGAACGCTTCACAAATTTGCGTGTCATCCTTGCTCAGGGGCCATGCAATCTTCTCTGTGTCGCTCCAATCCTAGTATATGTGCTGCCGAAGCGAGCACGCTTAGCCAGCTTTAAACACATAGAGATGGAGGCATTCTTTTTCCTGTGCCTCTCTGTTCCAGTGTTGATGACTCCAGTTATTGACCAAATTTTTTTCTTTTCTAGTTAAACATCTGTCATCTAGAAACACGTATAGCACTGTTCTCTGCTCCTTCATGTGGAGCTGTGATGAATATGGCAATCCAAAAAGAAAAAAGCCCAAACCCTACTAATGCAATATAATCACCTATTTTGAGTCTTATTGGTCCCATTTCCAGAATAAGCACTGAGCTTCTTGGACCAACTACAGGACTTGCCCTCAACACAGGGCTAGTTTATTCCATATCTATATTTGATTTTTTTTTCTTATCTGAATTTATCTGATTTTTGCCGAAAGCCATTTAATTGGTTTCCTGCTGTAATTCCAGTCAGCCAAGGGTAGTTTTTAAAAATCGAGTGTTTTGTATTACCTGTCACTTCCACTCTGGTGTTCTGTGCTTTGGACAAGGATGTCTTTGTCCAATTAAAGATCTGACAGGGCAGAGACAGAGCCCTCAATGTAGAATCCATGTTATAGTTGATCTTGCTGACCCAGGAAAACATTTTTTTCAGTAAGATTCAAGCACTATTCTTAAATCCAGACTATTAGAAAAGGAAATCCCTCTGTTTAAAAAGTATTAATCAAAATTACAGAAGAAAAACAAGAATGAACCTTAAATTCAAGTATGCGCAAATTATGAGAATTCCCTGGTGTTCCGTTGGTTAGAACCCTGCCCTTCCACTGCAGGGGGCATGGGTTCAGTCCCTGGTCAGGGAACTGAGATCCTGAGTTAACAGCATGGTTCAGTTCAGTCACTCAGTTGTGTCTGACTCTTTGTGACCTCATGGACTGCAGCATGCCAGGCTTCCCTGTCTATAACCAACTCCTGGAGCTTACTCAAACTCATAACCCATCAAGTCGGTGATGGCATCCAACCATCTCATCCTCTGTCCCCTTCTCCTGCCTTCAGTCTTTCCCAGCATCAGGGTCTTTTCCAGTGAGTCAGTTCTTTGCATCAGGTAGCTGAAATATTGGAGCTTCAGCTTCAGCATCAGCCCTTAAAATGAATAATCAGGACTGGTTTCCTTTAGGACTGACTGGTGTGATCTCCTTGCAGTCCAAGGGACTCTCAAGAATCTTCAACACCACAGTTCAAAAGCATCAGTTCTTCAGTGTTCAGCTTTCTTTATAACAGCACAGTGCAACCAAAAAAAAGAAAGTATGTGTAAGATATATACCAGTTTACTGAATGATTATTGATGTATTGACTATGGATTCCTTTTATCAGGGTCTTTCTGAGAAATTCTGCTTACACCCACTCAAGTCTGTTTTCTTAAGTTTTTTTTTTTTTTTAAGCCACTGTAATGCTTAAGAGGTCTGTAAGTGACCTTTTCTTGGCATCCCAGGAAATCTTAGTTGTGGGACAAACCAAAGAACTGTATATTTGGAAGCAGAGAGAACCGGTTCATGCTTTTCATCTGGTCTGCAATGTAGTTTACTTTTACTGTTAACCACACTAGGTTATTTGGAGTACCTTTGCTTCAGTCTCCTTAGGCCAATCTTTTCTAACCCTTGCTGTGCATTAGAATCATCTCTCGTGGAAGCCTCTGGCTCAGCGGGTAAAGAATCTGCCTGCCAAGCAGGAGACACAGGAGACGTGATCTCGACCCCTGTGTTGGAAAGGCCCCCTGGAGGAGGGCGTGGCGACCCCTCCAGCGTTCTTGCCTGGAGAGTCCCACGGACGGAGGAGCCTGGCGGGCCGCAGTCCACGGGGTCACAACGAGCCTGACATGGCTGGGTGACTAAACACACAGTGGAGTTAGAAAAAAGACAGTCCGTGTTTTCTTCAGGATACTCCACCCCCTGGAGGTGCCCACTGGTTGGGTCTAGGGTGAGGCAGAGGGATCCGGGTGCTTGTCTCAGATGAGCATGGATCCCGGACTTCTTTTGCTTCCCTGCAGGGTTCTTAATTTCTCTCCTCTTTCTGAGGGTGCCCTTTGTTAAAGGTGTACCTTCCTACAGGGGTTTAAGTCTTGTGGGCTGGTGCCACTACCACTGCTGACTACCTCCTCCCTCTCAGACTCTCCCTAACCAAATTTCTGGATTTCTTCACTTTTCCTTGCTCGTCTGGTGAAGCACAGGTCATTTTTGGAATCTTTTTCGTCGAGCAGCTCCGTTCATCCTTTCCTTTGTTAATAGCTTCCTCTTTCCATGTTGACTTGTAAGAGGCTGAGTAGCTCAGGCCACTAACAAAAAGGGTTGTTATAAGAGTCCTGCATTTTTTTTTAATTCATTTAAAAAAATTGAAGTATAGTTACTTATATAAGTTAAAGGTGTACAATATAGTGATACACAGTTTTTAAAGTTTATACTCCCTTTATAGTTACTATAAAATGTTGGTTATATTCCTGTGTTGTACAGTAGTCCTGGTAGCTTATTTCATACCTAACGGTTTGTACCTCTTACTTCCCTCCACCTATAATGCCCCTCCCCACTCCCTTCCCTCCACGGGTAACCACTAGTTTGTATCGGTGAGTCTGCTTCTGTTATATTCACAGTTTGTTGTATTTTTAAGATTCCACATTTGAGTGATATACAATATTTGTCTTTGACTTTTTTTACTTAGCATAATGCCCTCCAGGTCCATTCACGTTACTGTGATGGCAAAGTTTCATTCATTTTTATGGCTTGAGTAATATTTTATATATACACACATACCACATCTTTATCCATTCATCTGTTGATGGACATTTGGGTTGCCCCTGTATCTTGACAGAGGTAAATAATGCTGTTGTGAACATTGGAGTGGATGTATCTTTTTGAATTAGTGTTTTGGGGTTTTTTAAAATACGTACCCAGTGATGGAATTGGTTGTATATAGTTCTATTTTTAGTTTTTGAGAAACTCCGTAGTTTTCCATAATGGCTGTACCAATTTACATTCCCATCAATAGTGTGTGAAGGTTCTCTTTTCTCCACATTCTGACCAATATTGATCTTTGTGTTGTTTTGATAGTAACCATTCTGACAGATATGAGGTAATATTCATTGTGGTTTTGATTTGCATTTCCCTGATGATAAGTGATATTGAGCATCTTTTCATGTGCCTTTTGGCCGTGTGCATTTCCTTTTTGGGGAAATATCTATTCGGTTCCTCTGCCCATTTTTTAATTGAGTTGTGTTTTTTTGATGTTGTGTAATATGTGCTGTTCATATATATTGGATATTCTTTATTGGTCATATCATTAGCAAATATTTTCTCCCATTCAGTAAGTTGCCTTTTCATTTCGTCAGTAGTTGCCTTTGCTGTGTAAAAGCTTTTAGGTTTAATTAGGTCCCATTTGTTTATTTTTGCTTTTGTTTCCTTTACTTTAGGAGAAGTTCCAAAAACTATTGCTGTGATTTATGTTAGAATGTCCTGTCTATATTTTTCTCTAGGAGGTTTATAGTATCCAGTCTTACATTTAGGTCTTTAGTCCATTTTGAATTTATTTTTGTATATAGTGTCAGAGAATGTTCTGATTTCATTCTTCTACCTGTAGCTGTCCAGTTTTCCCAGCACTAGTTATCAGAGAGACTGCCTTTTCTCTGTTGTGTATTCTTGCCTTCTCTGTCACACATTGATTGACTATAAGTGTGTGGGTTTATTTCTGGGCTGGTGTGATACTGCTTTAATTGGTGTAGCTTTGTAGCATAGTCTGAAGTCAAGGATGTGTGATGCCTCCAACTCTCTTCTTTCTCAAGATTGCTTTGGCTATATGAGATCTTTTGTATTTCTATGCAAGTTATAAAATTATTTTTTCTATTCTTTGAAAAACACCATTGGTATTTTAATAGAGGTTTCATTGAATCTATAGATTGCCTCGGTCAGTATGGACATTTTAACAATATTGATTCCTTAGAGCACTCCATCTGAAAGCAGCAGAATACACATTCTCTTCAAGTATACATAGAAAATTTTCCAGAATAGATCACATGCTGGGCAACAAAACAAGCCTTGGCAAATTCAGGAAAATGTAAACCATATCAGATGTCTTTTCTGACTGCAACACTGTGAGGCTAGAAGTCCGGTAGAAGAGCAAAAAACTACAAAAAAACACAAAACATGTGGCGGCTGAGCAGCGTGGGTCCTCCACCAGCAGGTCTGAAGAAATCAGGGAAAATTACCTAGAGCCCTGGCTGTTACTTACAATCCAGGGTCTGCATTCGGATCCATGTGCTGAATCAGGTACAGGGTACAGACTTTCACAACAGGATGTGGGAAATGAGCTCTAAGACAGATCCTTCATCTTGTGCATTTAAAATGCTGAGAATTAAAATGTATGTGTATTGTTAGATTTCAAAAGTGATAATAGAAGTGAAGGAAAATACAGCTTCAATGTTGCTGCTGCTTTAGATGGAAAATTTCAATTTATTGCCTGACTTATTTTTACTCTGGGTAGGAGGTTTAGAGTAGATTTTGAATTGAGGATATTAGAATTTATTTTTAATTGTACCAGTGGTTCACTGTGCTATTTAGAAAAGTCACTGAAAAACCAAGTATGTTAACACGTTATTGACTGGGGATGTACTAATATGTCTTTTGTTACCTGAAGGTTATTGACTGGAGACGTATCAGTACGTTTTTAGAGAATGATAGCAGTTAGCATCACCGTGAGAAGTTGTTAGAGCTTAAAATTATCAGGGATTCACTATACAACTTAACGATTGTCGTTGTCATTCACATTTTGCTCTGTTAGGTTTTTCTTTCAACCAAAGTATATATTATAAACAGGAAATTTCCCAAAATGATGCATCATGATATTTTGTGTAGAAGAATTTTTCAGTGAGTTTTGTGCAGATACTTTCTCTGATTTTCCAAGCAACATTTATACTTGTGTCTCAGAAGATGGTAGTTCTTCAGAATATAGTTATGATTCAGACAGTGTGAATGTTATACCAACAAAAAGAAAAACCTTAGTGATTGATTCTGATCCAGAAAGTGAAAATGAAACTCATGGTGCTGCAGAATGCTCCTTTGCTTCAGCAAAAGAGTACAGAAGATATTTCACAGAAATTAGGAGACTTAACAGGTGTGTCAGGTGTAACTCTATTGAATGTAGTAACCTGCAGTGCTAGTGAAATAACAAATTAATTTTTAGCCAATCAAAATAAAAATCACTGGCCATATGCATTAGTTTCTACAAAAATCCCCTGGTCAGTAATGAGTTAAAGGGGTCAGACTTGCCTGGAGAAAATCAATTTGCAAAAAATTGAAAATAGGTTTAAAAACTAGACCTTTGGGAAAGAATCCTGGCAGTAACAGCCAGAATCACAGCCGCATGTTGCTCACTGCGTGCCAGGCACTGTTCCAAGATCTCTGCCTGTCAGTTCCTTTATCCTGGGAGTACCAGAGGCCCAGGATGTCCAGCCACCTTGGTTCAGTCAGTTAGTGAGTGGCAGAGGCCTAGGTGGGGCCAGGTAGTGTGTTCCAGAGGTCAGAGTCTTAATGACTATGAACGGTCTGCATCATTCATTGCCTGTCGTCGCAGCAGCCCTGTGACATTATTTTTATCTGTAGTTTACAAATGAGCAGTTCAAGTAATGTCACATCCTTGTTAAGTTTTTGTCTGATTTTTCAGTTCTTGCCCATCTAGTAGATATAAAACTATGTCACTGTGGTTTTAATTTGTATCTCCATGATTACTGATGCGTATTACATCTTTCATATTTGTATTGGCTTTTGTTTCTTCTGTCAGTTGCCTGTTGAAGTCTTTTGTTCAGTTTGTATTGAATTCTTTTTCTTAATCATTTTAGAGATTGTATATTCTGGATACTAACATGTGACATGTAGCTTCTACTGTTTGATGGTATATGTTTTCATTCTCTGGATGTTGTCTTTTGATGAACAGGAGAGATTCTTAATTTTAGCACACCTAAATTTATCAATCTTTTCTTTTATGGTTTGTACCTTTTATGTCTTTAACAAATTCTTCCCTGCCTGGGGCCATAAAGATAGTTTTCTCTATTGTCTTTAAGTTTTATAATCTTTAATCTACCTTGAAGTTGTGCATATTGTGAAATAGGAATCTTAATTTCATGTTTTTTTCGTGTGTTGTTCTTACTGTGTAGGCTCTCCTTTTTCCACTGATCTGCAGTACAGTTTCCATTCGTGCCTGTACACACACACACACACACACACACACACACACTCACTTCTTCGAACATTGCACAATTGCTATTTTATTTTATTTATTATTTTTTTTTATTTGTAGTGAATTTTGTCATACATTGGAATGAAACAGCCATGGGTTTACATGTGTTCCCCATCCCGATCCCCCCTCCCACCTCCCTCTCCACCCGCTCCCCCTAGGTTTTCCCAGTGCACCAGGTCCGAGCGCTTGTCTCATGCATCCAACCTGGGCTGGTGATCTGTTTCACCCTAGATACTATACATGTTTTGATGCTGTTCTCTTGAAACATCCCACCCTCTCCTTCTCCCACAGAGTCTAAAAGACTGTTCTATAAATCTGTGTCTTTTTTTTTTTTTCTGTTCTGCATATAGGGTTATCATTAACATCTTTCTAAATTCCATATATATGTGTAAAAATATGGAACACTTCACGAATTTGCGTGTCATCCTTGCGCAGGGGCCATGCTAATCTTCTCTGTATCGTTCCAATTTTAGTATATGTGCTGCCGAAGCGAGCACACAATTGCTATTTTAAAGACAGTTATTTTACATTTATTTTCACATTTAAAATTTTTATTTTCAATAGTAAAAGGGCAGATGATAAATAGAATCCCAAAATACGTGACAGGTAAAATCTGAGCTAAAATTAGAAGCACAAGAGTAACAAAGGAGGCTTCCTCTCTCAGGCTGTGTGTGGCATGTTAAGTAGAGGAAGAAAGATACAGGTCTTTATATAGAGCTCCTCCATTAGCCCATATTACAGACTTGCACATTTTTTATTTAAATTATTTGGCCACACCTTGTGGCATGCGGGATCATCGTTCCCTGACCAGAGATGGAACTTGTGCCCCATGCAGTGGAAGCAGAGAGCCTTAACCAATTGACCACCAGGGAAGTCCCACAAATTTGTGAATTTTTTTTAAAAAGTATCCCTTTCTTAGGATACATTACTGCTATGTGCCAGGAAATTATTGTGATAACTATTCAAAACTATGATGACTGCAAGCAAAATGATTTCCTCAGGATTGGGCACTTCTGCAGCTAGCTATAAGCAGTGGTCCAGTTAATGCAGTTAATAAGCCTAACTAAGATATTTCCAGGTTACATTTTCTGAACAAGCAGTAAAAACAGAAACAGAAAAAGTACCAATGTAAGGAATTTAAGGCACTCATAGAACTCATGGGGTCTAAGAGAAAATGCAAATCAAAATTGCAGTGTATCTAGAAAGTGACACTGTGTATCAAAACCTATAGAATACTGCTTTTGTTCATGAAAATTTGAAACCTTAAACATATTATTAACAAAAAATGACAGTACATTAAATACTTAATGAGTTAGAAGAAGGAGCAGAACAAATCTCGGGAACTGAGCATAATGTAAGGACCTGATAATGGGCTCCCCGGGTGGCACAGTGGTTACGAACCCGCCTGCCAGTGCAGGAGAACACAGAGAGGCCTGAGTTTGGTTCCTGGGTTGGCTAGTCCCCTGGAGAAGGAAATGGCAACCTGCTCCAGTACTCTTGCTTGGAAAATTCAATGGACATAGAAGCCTGACAGTCTACAGTTCATGGGGTCGCAGAGAGTCAGACACGACTCAATACCTGGAGTTCATTGTGGCTCAGATCATTAAGTCCTTATTTCAGAATTCAGGCTTAAATTGAACTAGGGGAAATCACTAGGCTATTCAGATATGACCTAAATCAAATCCCTTAAGGTTATATAGTGGAGGTGACAAATAAACGGAAGGGATTAGATCTGGTAGCTAGAATGCCTGATCTTCATGGATGGAGGGTTGAAACATTGTATAGGAGGCAGTCACCAAAACCATCCTGAAGAGAAAGAAATGCAAAAATGCAAAGTGATTGTGTGAGAAGGCCTTACAAATAGCTGAGAAAGGAAGAGAAGTGGAAGACATAGAAGAAAGGGAAAAATATACCCAACTGGATGCAGAGTTCCAGAGAATAGCAAGGAGAGATAAGAAGGCCTTCTTCAGTGAAGAATGCAGAAGTAGAGGAAAAGAGTAGAATGGGAAAGACTAGAGATCTCTTCAAGGAAATTGGAGGGACTTCCTTGGTGGTCTGGGGGTTAAGAATCTGCCTTGCAGTGCAGGGGTTGTGGGTTCAGTCCCTGAGTAGGGATTTAACTAAGATCCCATACGCCGCGGGGCAACTAAGTCCCTGGACCACAACTAGAGATCCCACATGCTGCAACTAAGATCCGCCACAGCCAAATAAGTAAAATATATAAAAGAAAAGAAAATTGGAGATATCAAGGAAACATTTCATGCAAGGATGGGCACGATAAAGGACAGACGCGGTAAAGACCTAACAGAAGCAGAAGATCCTAATAGAGGTGGCAAGAATACACAGAAATACTATACCAAAAAAGATCTTAATTACCCGGATAACCAGGACGGCCGTCCAAATGTATCAGAAACAGGGAAGAAAGCTGTAGTTCAGTCTCACAACATCTGTTCAAAAATTGGGAATTAACATATTGGCATATAGGCTTTCCAGTTAAACATTAGTACATTTACCTTTGCTTGTTTCTCCCACTCACTAAATAGTAGTAAAGGCATTAAAAAGCAGTGTCAAAAATAGAGAAGACTAGCAGACAAAGAATTAAACCAACTTTGCCAGATGGAAAACAGATGGGTGAATAGGTGCATGTGTGTGTGTCTGCACATTATTGTATGTTTTTTTTTCTTCAGGTAGTAGATTTCGTATATCATAGTGAGCTGAAACCAAGTCCCCAAAGGAAGCAGCTAGGGGCAGGAATAGGTAGGCCGGTCCAGCAAGAATCATGCTGAACCATGCCACAGAATTCAGAAAGTTTAAGAATGAGTTCTGAATTCAGAAAGTTTAAGATTGAGTTCTGTTAGCTCCTTTCGTGAGTGGAGGTACAAGTAGAACTGAAAACAGGGTTGGCTGAAAATCTGTAAATGGACCTTATATCACCTTAAGGCAGCCCGCCCTTCTCTCCCCCAGTAGAAATTGGGCAGCTTGTTTTCTGAAGAGGTTCCATCAAAGAACATTAAATTTGGGGGCCCACTGAGTGATGAAAGTCTTTTTCCCATCTCCTTGCTTGCTTCCCAGAACTCTCTTAGTCCTTCATGTTGCCTAAAAGGAGTTTGGAGGATTCTTCTCCAGGAGAATTGAGCTAAATTAAAATATAGCTAGAGACGTTTAATGTCTTTCAGTGAATCTGCTTAATCTCTGCCTGGTCATCCCCTGGTCCAGCTCTTATATAACATAGTCCAGTGTTTTGGTGCCTCCCTTAAATACGGGAGGACAGCCAAGAATCTCCAGATATTTGAGGATAACCTGAAACAAACAGGAATAAGAGAAAGAAACATTGGAAGAGGAAACAACTACTTTAAAAACAAACACACACACACACTATAATTGGTGTTTTCAAAGAGTTTTAAAAGAGGGAGACAGTGCAACAACAACCATTACATTCATGAAAGAAGAACATGGTGCATTAAAGGACTGTTGGGGAGAGGATAGTTCATGGTATTGGAAAGAAATTCAGTAAAGGGGTTAGAAAATAAAGCCAACAAAAGCTCTCAGTTCGTAGAGATGAAAATTAAGATACCATGTAAAACTGAAGTGCCTATCTAGGAGGTCTAGTTTCTGATGAAGAGGAGTTGTAAGAATAACTGGGGATAGGAGGGAAGATTATCAAAGACTAACATGTGATTTCCCAGAACTGTAGGACCTGAATTTCCAGATTGAAAGGCTTAGTGCCAATGCAGTAAAGGACAAAGATCTACAATATATCTGGACTGAATGCTAATGTGTACCACAGAGACTGAACTGTGGTACATTAAAACATAAATACATCAAAATTAAAGAGAAGAAAGGGGGGGAAAGGTCATAAAGACTTATCACTGTAAACTGGAAGAAAATGGATCAAAGCCTTTAAAATTCTGAGAGAACTGAATATTCATGTGTAAAAGAATGAAACTGGACCCCTGCCTTACACGACTCACAAAAATTAACTCAAAATTGATTAAGGATTTAAGTGTTTCTTCCAAAACAAAGTTTGTGGAAGAAAGCACAGGGGGAAAACTCCTTGACATTGTTTTTAGTAGTGATTTTTTTATATGACACTAAAAGCACAGGCACAAAAAGTGGGTCTACAAAACTTCTGCACAGACAAAAAAAAAAGCAATCAACAAAATGAAAAGGCAGCCTGCAAAATGGAAGGAACTCTTAAAACCCGATAGCAAATAAAACCCTAAAGAATCCAATTTAAAAAACAACAAAGGATCTGAATAGAAATTTTTCCAAAGAAAACATTCAAATAACCAACAAGTACATGAAAAGGTGTTTAACATCACTCACCATCAGGGGGAATGCAAATTGAAACCACAGCGAGATATCACCTCACACCTGTTAGAATGGTTATCAAAAAGGCTAGATAAATCTGACAAGAGTGCAAAGAAATGGGAAATGTGTACTGTTGGTCGGAATCTGAACAACTACTATGGAAAACAGTGTGGAGGTTTCTCAAAAAATTAAAAATAGAGCTATCATACAACTCAGCAATCCGTTTCTGAATGTATATCCATAGGAAATACAGTTATTATCTCGGAGAGGTATCTGACCTTCCATGTTTGTTGCAGTGCTGCTCTCAATAGCCAAGTTAGGGTGACAGCCTACGTGTTCATTGACAGATGAATGGATAAAAAAAGTGTGCGGGGTATTGTTATTATATATTTCATAATTGTGTGTATTATATATATTATGTGATAATAGGAATATTATTCAGCTGTAAAAATGGAAATCCTGCCCTTTGTGACAGCATGGATGGGCCTTACGTGCATTATGCGGAGTTAAATCACACAAAGACAAACACTTGTTCAGTCACTCAGTTGTGTCCAATTCTTTGCGACTCCATGGACTGCATCAGGCCAGGCTTCCCTGTCCTTCACCGTCTCCTGGAGTCTGTGCAGACTCATGTCTGCTGGGCTGGTGATGCCGTCAACCGTCTCATCCTCTGTTGTTTCCTTCTCCTCCTGCCTTCCACCTTTCCCAGCATCAGGGTCTTTTCTAATGAGTTGGCCCTTTGCATCAGGTGGCCAAAGTACTGGAGCTATGATATCAATTATGTGGAATCTTAAAAAAAGAAAAGAAAAAAACTGAACTCATGTAAAAAGAGTTCGTAGTGGTTACCAGGGGGTGGGGGGTTGAGGGAAATGGAGAGCGGTTGGTCAGAGGGTACAGACTCCCCGTTGTAGGATGGGTGAGTTCCAAGTTTCTGATGGCGCAGCCCGGGGACTGTGGTCAACAAGGATCAGGTACTTGAGCGTTGCTGTGAGAGCGGGTCTGAAACATTCTCAGCATACCAGCAACAAGGAAGTGCGATCATGTGAGGGGAAGGGCGTGTCGACCAACTTTACTGTGGTGACGATGTCACGGAGTCTGTGTGTATCGAATCATCACACAGTACTCCTTAGACTTGAACACAGTATATATTATATGTCAAGTATATCTCTCTAAAATGGGGTGTGGCACTTGGAGAGAAGACTTGACCGTTACCAACTTTTTGCTAACAAAAAGTTACCAGAGAGGTGTCAGTCAAATGTGAAGTAGAGTCAGAACATTCTGGGCCATGCAGGGTCCAGAGTTGAATTTGAATTGAGACATCTGCTTGCTCTTCCTCGGGAATATTGGTGGGGCCAGCGAGGGAGAATACTGACAAGTGGGAAAGCCTAGGATCCAGAACAGGAAATCCAATACAGCCGGTCTTGAGAACAGAACAGGGGCCTCCAGAATATTAATATCTTCAGAGAGAAAAAAAAGAATACTTAACTATTTGAAAGCATCTGAGAGGAGATATACACTTCTGTTACAGAGCTTAAGGATGGACCAGTAAAGTGAGAGATATATAGAAAACCTAAGTGAACAAAATAACCAAAACAATTATTAGCTCAAAGGAAATCAAAACATTTTTGATAAATAAAAAAGAATGGAAATGCATTCCTAGTGTGGCTGTAAAGAATATTTATAATGCAAACTGAATAATTTAGCCAAATATTATGGTGACTGATCAGAGGAAGGAGGGAAGGGATGTGGGGTGGGGTGGGGCAGGATGTAAGAGCAGTCTTCATTGCTAATATTACCAGGTCAATAGCTAATCAAGGGGGAGGAGCTAAGAAATCAGACTAGCAGCACCTCTGCTCCAAAGTAAGGCAGCTCAAATACCTGGGGTAGAGGGCTCCTTGCTGTGAGCAAGGGTTGAGGGTGGAGAGAGAGAGAGACTACATTACACAGTTCGACTGTCAAAGCTGCATGTATGTACTACTTTTATCAATAAAAATGAAACTATTTAGCCAAAACTATAATAGAATCTCATGAAGACATTGGAGAGGGAAAGCATAAATCTGTTTGGAAGGGCTTTAGGAAAGCTAAATCCACAGTGGGAAATCAAGGAAGCCATATAATCTGGCATTTTAGAGATATGTAGGTGAACAATAGATGACATAGCTAAAGAAGCTAAAAGGATTGCTTATGAAAAGCCAGCAGAGAGAGAGTCAGGATGAATTTAGATAAGTACCCAACATTGTCTGCTATGGCAGACAAAGTTCCTATTTCTTACGATATAAAAAGTCTTGCAAATTGAGGAGAAACAGGAGTCTATAACCTGATAGAAAATAGTCAAAGATACACTCAGGCAGTTAATAGGATAGATGGTGAGTGTTCAAGTAAAAATGTTCAACATCCACATCCGAGAAGAACACATCTGTGTTTTTCACATCAGATTTGCAAAAAGCTGATAGTTTGTATTGTTGGCAAGATTGCGGAGAATCAGGAACTCTCTTATTGGCAATAATGTAAATTAATATATTTTTAGAGAATAATATGGTACTGACAAAATTTTAAAAGCATGTATGCCCTTTGGCTTCCATTCAGTTTCTAGGAATCTGCTCTGCCAGTATAGTTTCAAAAATGTCTGAGGATGTGTATATACAAGGATGCTCACTGTAATAGTTCAGTAGCCCAAAGTTAGCAATAAACCTACATGATATCAGTAAAATACTGGTTAATTACATGCAGTACATCTACACATGGGCTTCGCTTCCCTGGTGACTCCGTGGTAAAGAATCCGCCTGCCAAGCAGGAGACTCTGGTTTGATCCCTGGGTTGGGAAGATCCCCCTGGAGAAATAAATGGCAACCCACTCCAGTGTTCTTGCCTGAGAAATCCCATGGTCAGAGAAGCCTGGTAGGCTATAGTCCACGAGGTCACAAAAGACAGAGCAACTGAACAGCAGCAGCATCCACACATTTATTTTCCCCCATCTGTCGGCAGCTCTTCCTGGGTAGTAGACAGGTCACCGCTTTTGCCTCGTGTCAGACAAGCAGGTTTTAGTGATGCTTTTAATTACTTTCTCTCTCACCTGTTAGTTTTCCTGTTCTGTTGTTTATTTCCATGTTAGGGTGGCTATGAGAGGAATTGAACTTTCTTGAAGCTCCTTAGGTTTTGCCTTACCGTGCTGTCTCTTATATTTGCTGGTGTTTTTTTTTTTTTTGCTGGTTTTTAAAGACATTCCTTGGAAAACTTGCTTGCCTTCCACCCTCCAGCAGCTTTGGCCCACACCATGAAAAGAATAGTAAATTCTCTTGTTAACAGTCCTCAGAATACAGCAACTTTCAGCTACCTTTTCTTTTTCAGAAAAAAAACACTTTTATCCAAAAAACACAAAAAAATACACTTTGTTTTCAACCTTTTTCTTAAAATTAATTGGAGAAGAGGAGATAGTTATATATTTATATCTAATTTAGATAAATAGATAATTAGATAATTCAGTTGTGCTTCAGAGTTCACAGGACAGAAAAGTATAAGAGTCAAAGTCTTTACCCGTCCAGATGGCTGCCTAGAAACAGCCAGTGGCATTGGTTTCTTTGGTCCTTACAGAAATACCCTGTTTATAGAGAGGCAAAGACATGTATATTTTTTTTCTTTTTCATACCAGTGCCTTTTCTTGACAGTTCCTTCTCCATGAACTCTGGTGTTTGCCAGGCTCTCTCCCTCGGTGTTGGCTGAGGGTCTTTGATTTGTTCTTTTATTCAGCAGAGGTTCTGTGATCAGTGTGGGGAGTGAGACAGAGTGAGACTTGCTGAGAAGTGGGTGATCGTCCTTCCCTCCTTCCTTCATAAAGTACCCCAGAGATGTTCCAGGGTCAGGGAGGCTGGTTATAAATCGAGGTTTGTGACCCCACTTGGCACTCTGAGGGAGGCATTGGATTCCAGTGTCTGGGTGTCATTCTGTCACTCCAGCTGCATTTTCTGTGTCTGTATTGTGACCCCCCCCCCCATCTTTTTTTCACTCTGAAATGCTTGTTCGTTGATGTTTCTGTCTTTCCATTTTTCAGTTAGGCAGTTGTCATTTCCTTCCAAGGATACTATCCCTATGCTGATAATTCTGCACAACAGCCCGGATTTCTTCCTGAGCTTCAAACCAAAATACCAGCTACTGAGCTTTGTTTGCACTATCGTCACTTAATTGCCTTTCACGTGGTGTGTCCTAAATCAGACTCAGCCTGCCACCCTTCCTCACTGCAGCTTGAGTCTTCTCTGTCTGATGGTGGCATCTGAATTCACAAACATGGGTGTCAGCTTCAGCTCTGCCTCCCTCTCCCTTACCCACTGAGTATTTCTTATTTATAACCTTGGGTTTACAGTGCAGCTCTTTCCTAGTAAAGAAGAGGTTGGTGATTGTATGCCTGTTCATTATTTCTGACACATAAGTTTTCATCCAGTCAGTTGCCCAGCTGACAGGCTCTCAGCCTTTGGCCTGTCTCATACCTGTATATCCAGAGAAGCCAGTTGGGTCACTTTTGCCATGAGGACTTATGTCCCAGTTTGATGACTGTGACGATACCTCACCCCATGCCCTCTCTGATATGCTCATTTTATCCTTTTAATTTTACTTATTTTGGCTATGCTGGGTCTTTGTTGCTGCATGGGCTTCCTGTCTAGTTGCCATACATGGGCTTCTTGTGGCGGTGGCTTCTCTCGTTGCAGAGCACGGGCTCTAGGCACACGGGCTTCAGGAGTGGAAGCTCCTGGGCTCTAGAGCGCAGTTCAGTAGCTGTGACACACGGGTTTGGTTGCTCTCCGGCATGTGGGATCTTCCTGGATGAGGGATCAAACCCATTTCTCCTGCGTTGGCAGGCAAATTCCTCACCACTGAACCCCCAGTAAAGACCCTGCTCGTTTTATTTTTAGGTCAATTGATAAAATTGTTTTTTCCCAAGGATAATTTCTGTATGTCCTTGGTCCTGGCTTTGGGGACATTTGTTTTTTCTGTGGTACTGTAGGCTTAGTGTCTCTTTCAGTATTCTCATCACCAGGATTCAGGTCTTTGCCTTCAGAAATGTTTGTTCTCCTCCTGTCTGCCAGTTCCTAAAGGACATAAAAATGGGAAGATGTGTAGAGCAGGGGTCCCCAAACTCTGAGATTAGTGCCTGATGATCTGAGGTGGAGCTAATGTAATAATGATAGAAATAAGTGCATGATAAGTGAAATGTGCTTGAATCATCCTGAAACAATCTGCACCCCAATGTCCATGGAAAACTTGTCTTCCACAAAACTGGCCTCTGGTGCCAAAAAGGTTGGTGACTGCTAGTGTAGAAGATGGAGATTAATGAAGAGAGGAGAATTCTTTCACTTTACACATTTCTGTGTTACTTCATTTTATTTTTTACAACTAGCATCTGCATAAGGTTGAAAGGAATGTAGAGAAGTAAGGTAGTAGAAATCAGTAAACTTCTTATTTAAATGTTCTTTTATAGTAGCAAAACTTAAAAAAAAATGTTGTACTATCCTAGTGAGGTCTTTCCTTAATGTTCATGTTTTCAACAAATTATTTCCACCCAAATTTATCTTCAACCATCAGGTTCACAGTTGATAACAATGAGATCTCTGGCATGTTAATCACATACACAAATTGTCAACTTTAAAAAAAATTCTGTGCAGTACCCACCTGTTGCTCCTGAGTTTTCTGTATTGCCAACTTGTAATGTATCCATTGTTTTACTTATACATTTCAAAGGTGGCTGTTTGGAATCATGAGATGAGTTAGGACTTTGGAGTCAGACAACTCAGACTCTGAGCTCTGGCATGTGTTAGCTGGGAAAACTTGGACTGGTTTCTTAACCTTCTCAGTCCTCCTTTCCTGTGCATTGGAGATGATCATAGTCACCTGACAGTTGTGAAACTTCAGTTAGATAGGATCACAGCTGTGGAGCATCTAGCGCTGAACTCCAGACACAGGTGACACTCGACAGCTGTCAGCTTCATGCCTCCTCTCCCCATCCCCTTTGATTAAGTTGGTACATAGTTGGTTGTAGTTTCTGCTTGATACATAATTCTGACAGAGGTAAATACATAAAGTTATTTGGTGGTACCCTGACACTGTCCAACTGGGAGACCTTTGGCTACTCTATCTGCCTATGGGAGGAAACTTGTACTTTTCATCCCTATGTCTGGTCCCACTCACCTATCCTGTGTGTTTTCACAACACATCCCCTGGTGTGGCCTCTGCTGTGTGTAACTCAGTTCAGTCACTCAGTCGTGTCCGACTCTTTGCAACCCCAGGGACGGCAGCACACCAGTCCTCCCTGTCCATCACCAACACCCGAAGCTTGCTCAAACTCATGTCCATTGAGTGGGTGATGCTATCCAGCCATCTCATCCTCTGTCGTCCCCTTCTCCTCCTGCCTTCAGTCTTTCCCAGCATCAGGGTCTTTTCCAGTGAGTCAGTTATTCACATCAGGTGTCTTAAGTACTAGAGCTTCAGTTTCAACATCAGTCCTTCCAATGAACATTCAGGACTGATTTCCTCTAGGACTAACTGGTTGGATCTCCTTGCAGTCCAAGGGACACTCAAAAGTCTTCTCCAACACCACAGTTCAAAAGCATCAATTCTTTGGCACTCAGCTTTCTTTATAGCATGACTACAGGAAAAACCATAGCTTTGACTAGACGGATCTTTGTTGGCAAAGTAATGTGTCTGCTTTTTAATATGCTGTTTAGGTTGGTCATAGCTTTTCTTCCAGGGAGCAAGCATCTTAATTTCATGGCTGCAGTGATTTTTGAAGCCCCAAAAAGATAAAGTCCGTCACTGTTGGCTTTGTTTCCCCATCTGTTTGCCATGAAGTGATGGGACTGGATGCCATGATCTCAGTTGTTTGAATGTTGAGTTTTAAGCCAACTTTTCCACTCTTCTCTCTCACCTTCATCAAGAGGCTCTTTAGTTCCTCTTCACTTTCTGCCATAAGGGTGGTATCATATGCATATCTGAGGTTATTGATATTTTTCCCGGCAATCTTGACTCCAGCTTGTGTTTCATCCAGCCCAGCATTTCGCATGATGTACTCTGCATGTAAGTTAAATAAGCAGGGTGGCAACATACAGCCTTGACTCCTTTTCCAATTTGGAACCAGTCTGTTGTTCCATGTCCGGTTCTAACTGTTGCTTCCTGACCTGCATACAGATTTGGTTTTGAAACTTCAGTGTATTTCCTCTAGTGTATTACCTACTACTACTGTCTAAAAATTACTCTAAAACTTAGCAACTTAGAACCTGTGTTATCTCAGTTTCTTTGAGTTATCTGTTTGAGGGTAACTTAGTTGGATGATTCTGACTCAGATGCTTTCAAGATATTTTGGGGAAGAGCCACAGTTGCAGGCGCCCAAAGGTTTGGTTGGGGCTGGTGCATCAGCTTCTAGAAGGCCCTATCACCTGGCTTTTGTCTAGGGCCTACTGTTCTCACCAGCCGCAGGTGTGAGTCCTCGTTTCCTTGTTGTCTGGGCCTGTCCATTAAGGTACTTAATGTCCTTACGACATGCATGTCAGTGATCCGTGAGAGCAGGGGGGGAATCCCAGTGCCGTTAACAGCTTAGTCTCTGAAGTCCCCTCCCTGTCTCTCTGCTTTCCTCTCTTTATGAAAAGCAAGTCACTAAGTGCAGCCCACACTGAAAGGGAGGATATTAAGTTCTACCTTTTGAGAAGAGGATTGTCAAAGTATTTGTGGACCTGTTTTAAAAGCACGTCACCAGGGGTGCTGGTTGATATGTAAAATCCTTAAAGCTCATTTCAGATCTAGTGATAGGTAGAACCCAGGAACCTGCAGTTTGCACAGATATCCTAATGTTCTGATGCTGGTGGCTTAACGTCCACACTTGGAAACCCACTGCTCTGCCAGATGGAGCACCTGGTCTTCTTGAAATTGTCTTCATTGGTTGCACCTCCCTGTCTTGGTCAGATCACCAGCCCATTTTGAACTGCATGAATCCAGTTACTTCCGTGGTGCCTATCATCGCAGGCAGAAGTAAGCTCTCTGTCCCTTGGGTCCCTGCAGGGCTCTTTGGTTCTAATGTTGTAGTGCTGTGCTGCTAGTAGGATGTAAGTTGTTTTTATTTGGCCTCTTTTGCCAGCAGAACTGTGACAACCCTGTCATAGGTATTCTGTTACTCAGGATCTAAAAGCAGCACGGTCATTAGAATGCTAAAGAGACTGGCTCAAACCACACTTCTTGGTAGTCAGTACTTTTTTGCAGGCATTTATCAAACAAATGAGTTCCTGTTGTGTGCCAGGCTGGATTTCAAGGTTCCACTGGTGACAGGAGGCAGACACACTCCCTGTAGATGAGGCGGCGAAAATGAACTGATAAACGCAATGTATTATCACAACGTGAAAGACATTCTGGGAAAGAAGCGTTGTAATGTAAAACAGCGGAGACCCACTTAGATAAGGTTTTCAGAGAATCTGCCTGAGACTTGAAGGAGGAAAAGGAGAAAAAATTGTAAGTAAAGGAAGAGTTAGTATGTTCTGGGAGGAAATCAGAGTGCATGGAGTTGAGGCTGAAAGTGTAAGCAGTCTGCCGTGGCCGTGGTCAGGGTTTCATTCTAAACACAGTGTCCTGAGCTGAGTTAGCATGATAGCCAACTTGTCGCTCTTGTAATAGTTGTAGAAATAACTGGGAGGTTCAGATTATAGGTACAAGTCCAGCTATAATGAATTGGGAAAACAAGATTCCTCTATTTGCTTAACACAGGGAAATGAAGAAAGAGCCCAAGCCTTTAGTAGATGATCCAGTATTATAGGTGGTGGTGGTTTAGTCACTTCAGCCGTGTCCGATTCTTTGCAACCCTATGGACTGTATAGCCTGCCAGGCTCCTGTGTCCATGGGATTTCCCAGGCAAGAATACTGCAGTGGGTTGTCATTTCCTTCTCCAGGGGAATCTTCCTAACCCAGGGATCGGACCCACGACTCTTGTGTCTCCTATTTGGCAGGCAGATTCTTTACCACTGCACCACCTGGGAAGCCCAGTATTGTAGACAGAAAGGCTGTTCATCTTGGTTCCATGTTTTTAAGCTCTGAGCTGTTTGCGGGTCAGATACTGTGCCTCCATGCCTTTCAGCTGCCTCCGTGCCTGTTAGTTGCTGATTTCATTTCTAATTTAGACCTGGGGGACAAAGACAAGTACAGGGAAGGTCCCAGCTTCCTCATCCCACAGGCGGCTGCGCCTCGTTTCCCAGACCGCTCTCCAGCCTGGCCTCCTACAGGCTGCGATAACCCGGGTGCTAGGGGACTGCTTCTGACCACATTCTCTGTAGAGAGATAGGAGAGCCTTGGAAGACCTTTCCTCTCTTTTTCTGGTTTCCACTGGTTTGCAGGAGGGTGTCTAAGATGGCCTCTAAAATTCTATTATTATTTTATGAGATCTCATATTAGCCCAAACCATGATGCTGTGACCCGCCTCTGAATTCACAGCATGTTTGTACAGCAACCGTTTAATATTCTGCCTTATTCTGTGTGATGGCTTGGCAGTTAAATAAAACCACTTGAAGTGGTTTTATTTAAAGCCTTATAGAATTACTTGGAATTATCAATCTAATACACTTGATGCAGTTCATTGGGACTGTACAAGTTTTTATTTGCAGAATTAGAATTCCTCTATAGATACTGAATCGGACTAAGTCTAATAACAAACTACTCCTGCTTAAATCTGATTTCTGTGTTCAAGATAGCAAAATATAATTCAAAGTATAATTCATAATAGCAAAATATCCTCCTCCTCCGGGAACTCTGCTTTTTCATACGATAAAATTGATGCATTAGTATCAGAGCATTAAAATTGACGCATTTAGTATTAGACGACAAAACTACATCATAATTACTCTAGATTTCCATGTCTTAGATGTGGACTACTAAACATTATCAGTGAATCAGTTATCTAAGAGAAAAATTTAATTTACATTGCTACTGTGGAATATAATGTTTAATAACCTGTGTTGGGGGGATTGTGTGTGTGTTTGTTTTTTAGCTCTTCAGAGAAGTGAGAATAATGAAGATTTTAAATCATCCAAACATAGGTACTTTCTGCTTTCTTAAATACTTTTGGGTCTAAATGCATTCTTGAAACTTTTTCATAAAGCTAAACATATATTCCAGAAGTGACAGGAGATTTCTTCCCTTCTCCCATTCCAGGTACACTTTTAGAATATATGTGTGTGTGTGTGTGTGTGTGTGTGTAGTTGATCATTTCTGTTAACTTTTTGAAATTGCTAAAGATAGGTTAAAAGATTTGATATTAAACATTCAAATGTAAAGCTTTAATTTAGTAGAAACATCTGTAATCAGATTGTAATTTTCTGAATTTTAATATATCAAAATGTCATAATTGTACCTTAATTTTAGATAGAGGGAATTACAGTAAGCTAAAGTTTTCAAAGGTGTTTTTTGCTCTAGCTGTATTCCTAAGAAAATAATGGTGTATTGAAACATATTTTAAAAAATAAAGGGAATTTCCTGTCAGTCCAGTGGTTAGGACTCCGTGCTTCCAGTGCAGGGGGCACAGGTTCGATCCCAGGTCAGAGAACTAAGATCCCACATGCTGCTCAGGGCGGCCATAAAAAAAAAAGATACATGGCACTTGCTATCTAATAGAGTTTTTTGGCATGAATTGTTTTACACTGTACAGACCTGCTTTCTGTGTCCTCTGTGCTTTATGCAGTGAGGTGTGTCTAAAGATGAGGGTGGGTCATGGTCCTGCCCTCATCGTAGTTGTAAGAACAAGATGAAAGCTGACCCTGTGTACACACCTCAGTGAAAATTTTTGATTCCATGCATAATCCAGATCTTTTAAAATAATACAAATGCTTTCTTATATAGTAATAGGTCCTACAATCTAAAAACATTTGAGTGAAATAGCTCATAAGACAACCAGTTGTATCAGCTTACTATCAAAATCAGTTCTAGGAAGTGGAGTGTGATAACTTTGGTGTTAGGGATATCTTATCAAGACTTCTTGAAGCACAAGAATAGAAAAATAAAATGAAACCACAGGATGGAAAAAACTTACATCCTATTTCATCTAATCTGAGCCACCATCATTTAAAAGGCATTATTGTGTTCAGGTACTGTTAAGAAAATGCTACCAAGCCATTATCCCCTTATCAATGATGTTAATTAAAATGTGAAAAAAATACATATCTTAGAATCAGTGAACTGTGACATGGTTGGAGAAAATAACAGGGATATAATAGTGAAAAGAAAGCCTTTATATTTTATTTCAGCTGTTTGAGGTTAGTTAACCAACTCTAGATTTCAAATTTCAACTTCCCACCACAAATACACTGCCAAGAACCAGCTCACTTAAACCTATTTGTTTTGTTTTTTTCTTGAATTAAAGTTCCCGATACTTACTACTAAATGACATATCTTTGAAAATACAAATTTCTAAAATTTAAATTCCCATTGGATTAAAATACTTTTCCTAGAAGAGCCAGTATTTGCATTGGAATTTTATATTTTAATTTATCTTTGGCTTGCCAGGTCTTAGCTTCCCAACCAGGGATCAAACCCAGGCCCCCTGCAGTGAAAGCACAGAGTCCTAACCCCTGGACTGCCAGGGAATTCCCCCTGCATTGGAATTACAGAATATGTAATATGTTGATGGTTTACCAGCATATGTCTTAAATTTATTTAAATAATTTTAATTTTATTTTAATAATTTTTCTTAACAACTGAACATATGCCATCTTAGAAATGTGATAGTTTTAATTCACCAGTTTGACAAACACATCAAATACTGTGCAAGCTACTGATCTGATTTAATACTCTGTATTAAACCATCAGAAAATAACCCACAATAGAAGAGATTAGCATTCTCCCTCACTGCTCTCCTTTTTGCTGAATTTAATTGTAACATATGTATTAGCAAAATAGATACAGAAGATAGTGATCTTAGGAATTCCTGGTAGTTTGGTGGTTAGGACGCTGCACGCTCACTGACAGGGCCCAGGTTGGATCCCCAGCCAGATCCCTGGTGAGAGAACTAAGATTCTGCATGCTGTGTGGCTCAGACAAACAAAAATAAAAAATAAAACGTACATCGTTAAAAAAGAAGGGAATCTTTTTCTCTGAGAATTGTGATAAATTTCTTAAGCAACAAAAGTCTCAAGTGGGATTTTGTGTGTCCTTAAAGCCTCAATGACAGGTGAATCGAACTTGAACATATAGGAGCAGGATAGGTACAGACAGCTACAGGAGCAGGAGCTGGGAGCGGACCACCCGCCGAGTGCGTCCTGAAGTTACGGTGTTCGAGAACCCAGAGACGATGTCCGCTCTACGGGCTTCCGTGTTTTCATAAAACCTTTCCTGATGTTGTGATATAAAGTTTCCTAAAACCATTTTTTTAAGAGGGCCATATATTAATAGGGAAGAAGTTAACTTTTTGTAGTTAGTTTATATGTATATGGTATGTACATACAGACATTTGTTTCTTTTTCTCCTGTATCTTCTCTCCTCTCGTAGTGAAGTTATTCGAAGTCATTGAAACTGACAAAACACTCTACCTAATCATGGAGTATGCAAGTGGAGGTAAGGCATTTATAAATTGTTTTTCTTTCATCCCTCCCTTTTAGAAGAATATGCACCCGCACCGCCCGTATGGATAATTGATCGAGTTTCATTTAACCTTCAGAATCATAATACACTAGGATGAGAATCAGAAAAGCTGATTGCTAGCAGTTCAGTGGGTTACTGTTAAGCATTTCATTGTCACCATCATTAATTGATTATATGCAAGTAGTTGGATTTTTTTATGGTATAACATAAAGTTTACCATTTTAACCATTTCAGGTGTACAGTTCTGTGGCATTAAGTACATTCACATTGTTAACCAATACCATCATCCATCTCCAGAACTTTTTCATTTTCTCAAAATGAAACTGTCCCTATTAAACAATAATTCCCCATCCTCCCTCCTTGCAGCCCCTGACAACCACCATTCTGCTGTCTGTATGAATTTGACGACTCTAGGGACTTCATATGAGTGGAATGATACAGTATTTGTCTTTTTTGTGACTTCCTATGTCACTTACAATGTCCTTAAGGTTTATCCATGTTGTAGCATGTGTCAAAATTTCCTTCCCTATTAAAGCAGAGGAGTAATCCATTGTTTATAGCATATTTTTTTATTCCGATACTTGAATTTTCAAAAGCATCAGTGTATTAGCCTATTTGAAATAAATGTGTACTGCATGCTGGATGGATTTCTTTATCAGATTTTTATGTCAGTGGTGCCTGTTGTTTCCCAAGGCCAGAAATGGTGGTCACAGTGTATACGATTAGATTTCCTTCAAGATTAAAGACTAGTAATTATTTGCCTCTAAGGATATATAAATGTAGAAATTTTTATAAAATGAATGTATATAGCTGTTCTCTTTTGCAGAGATTCCTATTTTAAGGTCATGGCTAGGCTGTGCTAGGTTTTGGACCACGCGTGAATGTTGTGGAGGCAGAAGCTTTGTTGTTTGTCTTTGTCTTTTCCCTGCCTCTAACACAGTGCCTGGCACAGAGCAGGCTCTGAGCAAATAAGAATTGAGTTGAATGAATGAAACTTTAAACTACTGGAGATGTGTTCTGTTTAACTCCACAGTATAGATTTAATTGGTTTTTATTATAGTAGAGTTTTATTTTAACAAGCCCTTTGGTCCAGAATGTAAAACCTGGAGACAGAAAGTTGAATCACAGCCTCATTGTGATGCGTTGACCACCAAATAAAAAATTGTAAGTCTGTTGTGGGCAGAGCAGGTACACCCCTGACACCACTTTTTCATACTCCTAATTCATTATTTGGAGAAGGAAATGGCAACCCACTCCAGTACTCTTGCCTAGAGAATCCTGTGGACAGAGGAGCCTGGTGGGCTGCTGTCCATAGGGTTGCACAGAGTCGGACACAACTGAAGCAACTTAGCATGCATGTATGCATTGGAGAAGGAAATGGCAACCCACTCCAGTATTCTTGCCTGGAGAATCCCAGGGACAGAGGAGCCTGGTGGGTTGTCATCTGTGGGGTCTCGCAGAGTTGAACACAACTGAAGCGACTTAGCAGCAGCAGCAGCAGCAATTCATCATTAGCTGTGTGCTTCGTATTTTAAATGTGTGGTTTGAGATTTTAGTTGGGATTTTCACAGTTGAGTAGTAGGAAGAGCTGAAGGTTAATTGTAGAACCATAAATCTATATGGCGTTCCAGTGCTTTCTATTCATCTTACAGTTCATAATCTTCTCCTTTGTGGTGCCTCTACAGTGTACAAGTGCTTTTTTTCCTTACTTGATCTCCTTTGACTTTCACAATGGGTCCATGATGTGGCCAGGCAGTGAGCGAGGAGATGGAGACTAGGAAATAGCCCCGTGGTCATGTTGCCAGGCCTGAAGCCCCAGCCTTCCAATACCACATAGCCTCTCCTGATTGGTCAGTCAGTGATGGCTTCCTGTTTCATCTATTTTAGATCACAGGGTCATAGCACTTGCTCTGTATTGGAGAAGTGTCCATCCCGAAAGGACGGGCTCTGGAAAAGACAAACATGGAGCCAGTCTAGCCAGTGCCCCGCGCTGGCAGTGCGACCTTACAAGCTGCATGTCTCTGAGCTGCTCACTGGACATGGCCGCACAGCCCTCCTCTGAGGGCTCGGTGCCGCTGCTTAATGTCACAGCAACGCTAATCAGCCGCGGTTTATTGGCTTGGGCCATTTGTTTAAATCAGCTCAACAAAGCACCTTCTGTCTGCAAGGCAGCAGTTTATTGTTGATATGTTTGCCAATTTGAACAACAAAAGTTTCATTAAATTGGCTACCTGCTACTGCTAAGTCACTTCAGTCGTGTCAGACTCTGAGCGACCCCATCCCTGGGATTCTCCAGGCAAGAACACTGGAGTGGGTTGCCATTTCCTTCTCCAGTGCATAAAAATGAAAAGTGAAAGTGAAGTTGCTCAGTCATGTCTGACTCTTCGTGACCCCATGGACTGCAGCCTACCAGGCTCCTCTGTCCATGGGATTTTCCAGGCAAGAGTACTGGAGTGGGGTGCCATTGCCTTCTCTGACCTAGCCTCTTATTTTTCAGTTTTATAGAATCATAGAATTTTACAATTGGAAAGAATCTCAAAAGTCATCCAGGGCAACTGGCTAGTTTTTACAAATGAACCTCTGAAAAGTTGGTCTGGTGCCCATGGTTTCATCACTGGTTATAGTGACAGGACCTGAACCAAGGGCTTTCTGGACTGTCTTGACATGGGTGGGGAGAACCACTGTTTGCTGTTTTTTCTACTAGTAAATAATATAATGCAGAGATGTTTAATTTAGTTACTTACCCTGGTTGCTAATGCATTTTTAATGAGGGGGGTTGGAAATCTGGGTTGATTGCCTGGTTTATAACAGTGATTGTGAGTATGACTTTATGGCTCCAAAATCTCTTAACAGGTTTATATTGCATTGGAATTCTAAAATATTTTAAAATTACATTGACATTATCTGTGTGACTGTACAACTACTGGGTTTAATCCATGAGTTTTATTTTAAGTCAAAACTGTACCATGTGGTATGCACACATCTTTGTTTTTTCACTTTTTAATCACTTGTTTTGACATATTTTTTTACTCTGCAGATAGAATGGCATTCTTGGAGAAAATACTGACATTTAATTTTATAATTCACCATAGTTAAATGTGTAGTGTAAATTAACAATATGTAATTCCTTTTAAAAGATGATGCAGTCGGTAATAACTTGAAAATATTTACGCTCATTTATTAAAATTTATTCAGAGTTAGGGCTGAAAGTTCAGAAGTCAGAGATACCAACGGACCGTTCAGTTCAGAACAGCCTTTTCCTCAGAAGCACTCAAGTCCTGAAACCAAGCTCCCTAAGCCTCAGCCTGTCCTGGTCGCCTGTTGACCGCAGCATGCACTCCCTCGCAGTGGTCGGCAGAGCGCTTACCGCGCACACGCACACGCACACGCGTGCACCCTGCCTCTTTCCCCTGATTTTTCTCCACAGTACCTTTTATCGCCTGATGCGCTGTATGTTCCTTTATCTGTTATTATCTGCCTACCCCTCCTTGGATGTAAACTCCATGAGGAGAAGGACTTTGTTCACTTGTCTTTTTCCCCAGAGCCAAGGACAGCTCTCAGCAGTTAGTATGCTCTCAGTGATTATCTGTTCCATGAATGGATTTAGGAAATGCTTTTTTTGTCATAATCCTATAGTGAAAACACCTTCTTTGAACACACATAGTATTTCCATTTTACTTTCAATTTTCATTTCCAATTTCTTACTAAACCATACTTGAAACAAAACCTTTAAAGTAAAAGTATCATAATTGAGATATATGAGAATTTAATGTTAAGGCTTTTCTATAACTTAAAAGATTTTATCAATAAACTTGTCCTATAGTTAAGACTGGGTTAGTTCAAATTCCACATATTTCTGTTTATCTTCATAACTATATTTAAAAATTAAAATTACAGCATTGCTAAAAGTGAAGCATCTTTAATTTATGGGAAAGTTAATGCTCAGAAATAGGACTTCTGCTTACTTTTATTTTTCTCCATTATAGGTGAAGTATTTGACTATTTGGTTGCACATGGAAGAATGAAGGAAAAAGAAGCAAGAGCTAAATTTAGACAGGTATGGATTGTTGCACGTTTAGTTTATTGATTAAATAACATTATCTGGATAAAACACTGAAGCACACAAGTGTTTGCCTCTATAAATGTCATAAGGCCTGTTGGATGGAGCAGGAGTTAGCCATTCAGTTCAATGCAACAAAATTTATTAATTTATTAAGTGCTTTCATGCCTAAAGCAGTGTGCTAAAGGTGGCTATGAGTTCTATTTCTAGCTTTGTAATTGGAATTATAGTCCCACTCTTAACCTTAGTTTTTTGACAGTTGATCCTTAAAAAATGAGTCTTTGAGCACTTGTGATTGCATTAATTAAAACGGTTTTCAATTTTTAGCAAAAAGTGTTACAATCTACAAATTCATTATCGGTTTTGTCTTACATAAGCCAAAACCAAACAGAACGTAACCTGTGAATTAACGACTTATCTTCTTGCTTTTTCTCTGCCCATTGCCTTAAAGAAACTGATTTTAATACGTAGGTTTTGAGCATAAATGTGATCTAAGTCTCTAATAAAGGTAACTATTGATTGATCCTTATCCGCTAATATTGGATGAAGTCCTTTACCTCCATTAATGTAAATCTTGCAGCAGCCTTGTGAGTGAAGATCATCGTTAGTAAGTGAAGTCGCTCAGTCGTGTCCAACTCTTTGCAGCCCCATGGACTGTGGCCCACCAGGCTCCTCTGTCCATGGGATTCTCCTGGCAAGAATACTGGAGTTGGTTGCCATTTCCTTCTCCAGCGGATCTTCCCGACCCAGGGACTGACCCGGGTCTCCTGCATTGCAGGCAGATGCTTTAACCTCTGAGCCAGCAGGGAAGCCCAAAAGATCATTGTGCTAATTTGTTAAAGATAAGGAAACTGAGGCACAGGAAGATTACATAATTTGCCCAAAATTTGATGCCTGGCAAATAGCAGACCTTCCATTGGTTCAGAGTCAGGACCTGTGATTCCAAACAAATTCTTAACAGTTATGGTGTGGTCTTACTTAGAGTAGGCATCAGCAAACTCTTTCTGTAAAGTGCCAGATAGTAAATTTTAGGGTTTGTAAGCCATACAGTCTTTCACAACTATTTAATTCTGCTGTTGGAGTGTAGAAGCAGCTTAGACAACAACATCTGGATGAATACACTCATATGATTGTGTTCCCAACAATACTTTTTTGGCAAAAACGAGTGGTGGGCCATATTCAGCCTACAGGCCAATAATTGCCCACCTCAGATTCAGATAAAAGGAAGGAGCAGGTACTTTATTACTCTTAAACTATCCTCCCATAGTTTGAAGTTCTGTATGTAAATAGCAGTATAGCCTCATTTCTTTCAGAAACTTAAATTTGTTTTATTCACATGTAAGGTTGTTAAAGTAGAAGTATAGGTAGGAGTCTTTAAGGATTTCACAATGTTTATAAAAGCAGGTTTAACTGATTTTCAAGATTTTGATTTGCTTAGTCTAGTGTTTACAGTTAAGGACTTAGAAATAAGTGTCTTAACTTTTGCTGTTGCTTAAATTTACTTTTAAAATCTTAAGACATCCTAATGGTACTTTGAATTAAAACCTGTTACATAACAGACTTTGACCATCATTTAACTTTTCTGATCCTCAGTTTTTCTAGCTATAAAAAGAGGAAGTTTTACTTGATTAATTCTGAAGTCCTTTCCAGTTTTGATATCCCTTTATTCTGTGATCTGTGGAAGGGAGCTCAAATTTCTCTTTGTTACAAAACAAGTCTGTTTGGCCCTTTCCATATCTGTACTGTTAATTTTTATAAATTGGCCACCTGAAAATCAAGATTTTTTTTGCCTCATAAAACTGGAATTCCTTCCCACTCAGATGAGTGTGACTTGCAAGTGTTTATGTGAGTGTGATTTATTGACTGTGAGGAAAGGGCTCCTGCCAGCCCTCGTATCAGATGTGAGCCTGGACCTTCTCCAGGGAAGCAGTGTGGTGCTTAGCTCTCTGGCTCCTCTCTTCTTCCTTCTCTACCCATCTCCCAGGTAGGATCTGACTTGTCAAGGGGACTTGGACATCTGTCACTTTTTTATTTTTTTGACCATGCTGGGTCTTCATTGCTTTGCTTGGGCTTTCTTTCTCTAGTTGTGGTGAACGGGGCTTCTCTTCCTTGTGGTGCTCGGGCTCTGTTATGCGGAGCACAGGCTGCAGGCTTGCCGGCTCAGTAGTTGTGGCGCAGGAGCTTAATTGCTCCACAGCATGTGGGATTTTCCCGGACCAGTGGTCGAACCTGTGTCTTCTGTATTGGCAGGCAGGTTCCCACCCACTGTGCCAGGGAAGTCCTGTCACACAACTTTGTATCTTAGAAATTCCCAGCACAGATGATGAAGCATGTAGTTGAGGAATCTATTACTTGGTCTAGGAAAGATAGTTTATGCGCTTTTACAGTTAATGACTTGATTTACAGTGCTTATAATTAATGTAATCTTTTCTCCTTGCCATAGTATTTCCTTAAGTTTGCTTATGTAAACCTGGAAAGGTCAGGCATGACATTGGTTCCTCCACTTTGCTGTTTCTAATTGCCATATTTTCCAAAAGGTTTTTTGTTGTTGTTGTTTTATTGGAGGATCCAGAAACTTAAGTCCTCATTACTTTGACTAAATAGAAGATTTTCCTGTTTACAGTGGAGACAAAGGCATGCCACACACACGGAGTACACTGTGCTTCATCTGCTTTCTGTCAAAAAGAGGCCCTTCTTCCCTTTTTCATCAGCAGATGGTCTTTCCTCTTCCCACCTCCTTCACCATGCTCATCCTAGTCACCGTTCATGCTGTTTTAGTTTCATGGCTTAGCTCTTATTCTTCTCAAAGAAGAATAGATTGCTGGCTCCACCTTCTTTCCTCGCCCTTCCTTGGTGGGTTGCTTGTGTTGCTACCTCTACTTTTTCATGTGTGACTAGAAGTGAATTAGGCTTGCATTCTTATTTTAACCTGGGACTCAACCTAGGTTCTCAGCCTTCCATAGAAATAACTACTTTTATATTAAAAGCAGAATGTGAAAAGGCATTGAAGTTGAGTACTTCCAGCTTGTGGCATTTGAGCTGTTTAGAGGTAAAAGAAGAGAAATTCTCTTTGAGAAATGGTAGGAAAATGTCAAATCTGGTTCAAAAGTAGAATTTGAAAATAACCTATGACTGACTGGGGGGGTGAGGGCGAAGGGACAGGGAAAATTGGATCAGGCAGAAGTAAGATAAAATTGTGTCCTCGGGAGTAAAACTGTTACTTTGGGGAAACAAATCTATGTCACTTTCCCAGTTTTCATATTGACAGAATGGAGCAACGTCGTTGCTAACAGATGCTCTTGAATCAGTGTCTTGGCCTTGGGATTTGTGTGCCTCTAGGTGACTGTGCGGAGAAGGCAGTGGCACCCCACTCCAGTGCTCTTGCCTGGAAAATACCATGGACGGAGGAGCCTGGTAGGCTGCAGTCCATGGGGTCGTGAAGAGTCAGACATGACTGAGCGACTTCACTTTCACTTTTCACTTTTATGCATTGGAGAAGGAAATGGCAACCCACTCCAGTGTTCTTGCCTGGAGAATCCCAAGGATGGGATCGCACACAGTCGGACACGACTGAAGTGACTTAGCAGTAGAAGGTGACTGTGAGTGGGTCTGATCTTCTGCGTATTCACTTTATAAAGTAGGAAGCTGCTTAGTGAAGCCTTGATTCTGGCATCATTCCCAACTCTAGCCCACCTTATCCTTACTGCTTATTTTGAACCAGTATCAACCAGTAGATCAGCCCTTTCTGAGTTTTTGTGTCCAGTATAGTTAGGTGCATATTGCTTACAACTGAAAGTTGATGATTTGGAGAAACAAGCAGTATTTTCATTATAGCCCCCAGTTTTGTATGTACGTACATATTTAAGTACACATACATAATACCAAAGTAAAGACTTGAAGCAAATACACCAGAATAACAGGAAATGTCATCTCTGTTTGATGGCTATAAAAGCATATTCTTGAATGTACTTTCTGTATTTCCTAAAATTTTTATAATCATATAAAACTTTATTAAAGCTTATAAAGTTTTAGAAAAAGAGTCTTAAAAGTTGGTAGTAAGTGTGAAATTTCTAGAGCAGTTGTTTAACAGTGCCAATCAGGGAATTCCCTGGCGGTCCAGTGTTTGGGACTCGGCGCCGTCACAGCTGAGGGCCCAGGTTCAGTCCCTCGGGCTGGGAAACGAGGACCCTACCAGCTGCGCTGTGCAGCTGAAAATGCTGGTGATAATAGCAGTGCCAGTCCCAGGAGTGATCAAAAGTCGGCCGAATGAAAGGATGTTACTTGCTAAGTGTAGGAGGGATTCTTATTTGATAAAGCACATAATAGTTTTCATAGTTCGTAGTTCACATACATTACAGCATTCATTCTTCCATTTTAAGAAAGAGGACACTGATTATTAGAGAGGTGAAGTCATTTTTGCTGTCCTTGAATCCACATTAGCCAAAAGGAAGAGTGTGTTGTCAGGAGTAGACTGGCAAAGGAGAACCACCCTGATAAAATACCTGGTATGGAGGATCCGTAACTGCTGGCTTGGTTTTGAGCTGATGATGTGGGCATGGAGAGCCTTCTAATTCTGAGCCCTGGCACCACACTTAGAAATAACTAGCATGTTGAGGGACAGGGCCTAAGAGGAGACTTTATAGTTAAAACTGGAAAGAACAGCCTCACCTTGGACTTCTTGCACTCACCCCTCAGTCTCTCCAGGTTGAAAGGTATAAAGCATAAGAACATTATCTTTAGAGATCCACACAGCCGTTGAAGTGCCCACTGAGTGCTTTGCATATGTGACCCTGAGGGGCGTATTTCCATCTTGATCATGAGTCTGCAGCAGTGACAATTAATGACCTTTCCTCTCTCCTGTCCAGATCGTGTCTGCAGTCCAGTACTGCCACCAAAAGCGGATCGTTCACAGAGACCTTAAGGTGAGTCACAATGCCCTTACTCGTGTACGCTTTCCTTGTATGAGTTCAGTTCTCCTGCTGCTCACGACACAAATGAAGGATATAGTAGATTGTGTTATTAAATTTTAAAAGAATCCTAAGGTTTAGTTTCCATTTTAGTTAAAGCAGCTCATTGTTGGTCTCTAGAGAAAAATCACCCGCCACCAAACAGCTGAGCGCTCCCAGATATGCACGCTCTCCCCTGGAAGCACGCTCAGTGCTGCCCGCACCCTTTTTTGTCTCCCTAGTCAGCATTCTCTCCTGTTAACAGCAGTGGCTATTTGAGACCTACTGCACGGTTCTCCGCCTTTGCCTGCATTCCTGGCATAGGATCAGGTTTCCTATTTCACAGAGAAAATAGAAACAGCAGGCAGAAACTCCCTGTTTCCCAGCAGGCCCTCCAGCTTAGCTGCACCTGCATCCACCCTTGACCTTTCAGAGTTTTCCTCTTGTTGCAGGACAGCACAGCACTTGTGCTGACCCCCCTGGTGTCCAGGGTCTGTGTCCCTCCCTCCCAGGCTTCGTCGCTGTCTCTTCCCACCCCTCCTTCCTCACCTCCTCCTGTCTCTGCTGGCTCCTCACTAGCACCATGTATAAAACGTGCTTACATCCACACCCCTTCTGCCTATGAACCTCCCACCCCAGTTGTTCTCCCCGATATACCCTTTTATTCTCTTCACCTTCACAACCATTTTTCTCTAAACATTGTCTAGATTCTTTCTTAACTTGGTCATCACTTCCTCTCTCTCCTCACATAACTGTAATTTACTGATTTGCTTGTTCCTCTGTTCACCCACCCTTGCTGCATTCACATTCACTCCCATCACCTCTGGTTTGCTAATCCCCAGATCTATTCCTGCATCCAGAGCTCTCTTCCAGGACTCAGTGTCCAGCTGACAAAAGGACACCTCCTCAGCACCCCTCAGGCAGCTTGACTTAGCATGTTAAATATCTAAACCCTTCCTTCCTAAACTTAAATTTGTATTTCTCATTGTGGTGACTGATGTACCCCAAGGGCCTCTCTCTCCTTTGCTCTGACACCCACTCGGTCCCCAAGTCTCTGCTGCTGTTCCCTGCGTGTTACTGAGCTTGCTCTTTTCTGTCCCCACTCGCATTGTCCATTTCCAGTCCACTGGCATCTGGGACCAGAGTACTACACTAGCCTCTTGCCTGGTCCTCCCTGCTTCCAATTTTGCCTCTTTCTTCCGTGTCTGTTTGCTACATTGCAACCAGAATGGTCCTTTAAAAACACAAATAAAATTGTCATGGGACTTCCCTAGAGGTCCCCCTGCGTTGGGGGCCCAGGTTTGATCCCTGGTCGGGGAACTAGATCCCACATGCTGCAACTAAGACCCAGTACAACCAATTAAGTAAATAAATGTTTTTTTAAAAATCACACACACACAAATAAAACTTGTCATTTCCCTGCTTGAATGACTTTTCAGTGGCTTCCCATTGCCCTTAGGAGAAAAAGCTAAACTTCCTGAATACAAATTGCTCAACTTGCCATTTTTAATTCAGCCATAGCATGTCCCCAGCCCTCTAGTCCTCTCTACCGTACGCTGCCTTTCAGTTTCTTGAGCAAACCGTGTTTTCTCTCACCCTCTGGGGGTTTTCAGACTGTTATTCTGCTTGAAATCCCTCTTGTTGACCCACCCACTGCCGTCACCTAATCCTCACAGTGGTTTCAGTTCCATCCAGTTAGGGAGCCAGACCATACCTTTTCAGTGCCAGGCCCACCACTCCTCTCTCCTCGGTCACAGTACTGCGGTCCCAGAGTATAGCTGCAGGTTTTTCCTCCCCTCCGTTTGTAAACTGTGAGCTTTCTGAGGGCAGGACCCTGTCTGTCTGTGCGTCCAGACACTAATATAACACCTGGTGTATGATTGCCACGTGATAAAATGTCTGTTAAGACAAGCAGTCATGACTGTGATCTCTGTCTTAAATGAAATTTAGGATGCCACTCTTCTCAGTAATAGCCATTAAACACCTTATTTAGCAGTGTTTGTGAAATGTGACTGTCCACTTAAAAGGGTACTTAGAAGGATCTGTTTTTTAAAAGCCCCTTATTCTTAGCTGAAAAAGCTCTTCCAATACTGTTTTGTCATGAACATTTGCTGTTTAAATTGGTGCTGGAATTGATCTATTCACTTGGGCCCCCATATCCCCAGGTTCTCCATCTGTGTCTTAGGAAGGCTGGCTGACTGGACTGTTATTTATATGATGGTGGAGGATGGTGTCCACGGGGTCCGAGCCGGTGCCCTCAGAGACCACTGCATCTTACAACTCTTATTGGTTGTTAATGCCAGAACATTAAGTCTTCTGAATTATCTCCTTTTTTTATTCTCTCTAGAAAGAATGATTTCTTACTCATTAGGATATATTAAGTTTATATCATTACAAAAAGCTTTTATGAAATGCCTAATTCTATCACAGTTCATTATATTTTTTTGTTAAATTTCATTTTTGTCTTGATGTTTTCCCTCTAGGCTGAAAATCTATTGTTAGATGCTGATATGAACATTAAAATAGCTGACTTTGGTTTCAGCAATGAATTTACTGTTGGCAGTAAACTGGATACATTTTGTGGCAGTCCTCCATATGCGGCCCCAGAGCTCTTCCAGGGCAAGAAATACGACGGGCCGGAAGTGGACGTGTGGAGCCTCGGCGTCATTCTTTACACTCTAGTCAGCGGGTCGCTCCCCTTTGATGGGCAGAACCTAAAGGTACATGAAGCAGTTGTATCCTTGTTCTTCAGAAAGCTTAAAGGATTTTATCAAATGATCAGAGTTAACGTGTCAATGTTGTTTCAGTGGGGGAGTTGGATTCTTTTTTAACCTAAAAGTTGACTTAGTAGTTTTCTTTCCTCTCTACCTCCCCAAAGGAACTGAGAGAGCGAGTGTTAAGAGGGAAATACAGAATCCCTTTCTACATGTCCACAGACTGTGAAAACCTTCTCAAACGTTTCCTGGTGCTAAATCCAATAAAACGAGGCACTCTAGAGGTAATAACATAAGTGGAAATGAAGAACAAATTTGGAGAGTCTTTGAAAGTATTTTTAGAATTTTGCTTAATTTGTATGACGTATTGAATACTATCCTGGGTTTTTTGTTTTGTTTTAAGCAAGATTGAGACATTTTTAAAAAGTTATCCTTTGAACCATAATTGATGAAATGTTGAGAATAAATTTCCCTAAATATTGTGATTATCAGAATGCTTCATTTATACTGCTAACGACACAGTTCACCTTTCAGCAAATCATGAAGGACAGGTGGATCAATGCAGGGCATGAGGATGATGAGCTGAAACCATTTGTTGAACCAGAACTGGACATCTCAGACCAGAAAAGAATAGGTAATTGCTCTCTGCCTGCATGCTGATGTGTGCGCAAGTAACCTACTTGTCCCTTTATTCATGTGCACACACCTACCACGGGAACGGGCCTCCCTGGGGGCTCAGTCGGCAAAGAATCTGCCTGCCTGCAGTGTGGGAGACCCAGGTTCAGTCCCTGGGTTGGGAAGATCCCCTGGAGAAGGAAATGGCAAATTGCTCCACTATTCCTGCCTGGAAAAGCCCATGGACAGAGGAGCCTGGTGGGCTACAGTCCATGGGATCACAAGAGTTGGACACAACCCACCAAAACAGGAATAATAACGGGGTTAAGTTAGGTTACATGAAGCAGCTAATAAGTTTTGTCATATTTAGGAAGTTATCTGCAGGCCCAGTAATAGTACTCAGTAGCTCAGAAATAAGCCAGCTGCCCATTTATGTTAGAACAGTGTGTGATCTTTTCGGTCAAATAAAGGAAATTAGTTTACGCTGTAATGTAATGATTTCTTAACCAAAGGAAACCCGTAAACTGTATTATGTCCTTCTTTTAGATATTATGGTGGGAATGGGATATACACAAGAAGAAATTCAAGAATCTCTTAGTAAGATGAAATATGATGAAATCACAGCTACATATTTATTGTTGGGGAGAAAATCTTCAGAGGTAAGTATAACCAGATAAAAACGTATAATATCCTTTTTGCGAATTATTAGCTCATGTAATAATTAGTTTTGGGGTTTTTTAGTGTGTATAACATTGATAATATTTTTAAATTTACCTTCAAACGACTGATCTAACTCCTGTGACTTTCATGAGTTACTATTTTAGCTTTAAGATAATAACCTTTAATAACTTGGCTTTTGTTAACCTGTGTAGTCAGTAATAGTTTTAAAATGGTGTAAAGTATCAGATGAAATAGAGAATTTGTAGTTTTTTGAAAAAGCTTAGAAGAACGTAAATATCTATTCTTGTGTGAATTTTTCCAGTAGTCAGAAAAATACTTTTGCCTGAGTTCAGGGTTGTGTTTTTTGTACACTGCGGTTTTTCTCCCTAGATGAACAGTTTGTAAGAGGTTTGTGTATTATGAGAAGTTTAGTTTCATGATAAACCATTTGGGCTCGTGTTGTGGTTTGCTCTGTTTCTCTCATTTTCTCTTAGCTGGATGCTAGTGATTCCAGTTCTAGCAGCAATCTTTCACTTGCTAAGGTTAGGCCAAGCAGTGACCTCAACAACAGTGCTGGCCAGTCTCCTCACCACAAAGTGCAGAGAAGTGTCTCTTCAAGCCAGAAGCAGAGGCGTTACAGTGACCACGGTAAGTAAGTTTGAGATCATTCCAGCGTGTTCCAGGCCTCCCATTAACCAAGAGGCCTCCTGACATTGCCGGCATCCTTTTGCTTATGGCCTCCTGGGGTTAAGGTTGCTTGATTGCCCTTCTTAGTGTTCCTTGCAAAGCAGTCCTGCAGGCGCTACAGGCTCTGATCTCCCTGGTACACTCAGTAGTCTTGGGTTGACTAAGGCCTGGCTGGGTAGAAACCTGAGCCACATGGGACTTTATCAAGCACTTGAACTGAGAAGGTGATTTTCAGTTTTGTCGAAGTTAAATTTATAAAGCCACGTGTGGCCAGTGGCTACCACAATGGACAGCACAGCCCTGGAAAATGTATAGTATACCAGTTTTGCCTTAATTGGTTTAAATGTTTGATTCATGTCATTCTTGACCCACACTCTTAACTGTCCATGTGTCTGAACACCTCACTCTTAACATTTTCACCATAGAGTGAATCTTCCATGAGACTTAGGACCCAAAAGGATGCTTACCAAACGTGACAATTATTCTGCCTTCAAGGCAGCCCTGTTTGTTGTAATCCAGAGACTCTAGCAGATGTGCACTTATTCATGTGTTAATTCCTTTAATTCCAGTGCACAAATTTATGTTGGCCTAGTCCTGACTTGGAACGTGGAATCCTCGTTCATTTCTTTGTTCAGGTCACATCCCTTCCCTGGACTTTGTCCTCCTGTTTTCTTCCACCTTGAGAGTTGGTGCTTAGAACTGTACAGAGTATTCCAGGTGCCTACAGCTTCGGTTTTCTACCGAAAGTGATGACCCTTTGCTTGGTTTCCATTTCTCTTCCTGCTGCCAATGCCTCTGTGTGGTTTAGGCTGAAGCAGCACATTGTACTGACGCTGTCAGTAAGCCGTCTGCACATCTGCTGTTTTCCAGGGTGTAACTGAGCGCTCAGAGCCTACCTGATGCCAGAATTTTATAGAGGGCATTTGTAAAGCAAGTGTTGATCTGGGTCTCAGTCTTTTGTGTTTTTATTAGTTGCTAGCAAGGAAGGGTTTTTCTGTGTGCTACATACAGAGCAGTTAGCAAAATGCCTACGTGTTGCTCTGAATCAACCAGTTTAAAGGGAGTTGTTCCTAAGTCCTGGAAGAAACCTGGTATTAGTTTTCTCGTGTCCCTAATAACTGTCTTAGTAAGTTCATTCTTCCTTAAGCAGAATCTTTCTGGATTAGTAATGCCCTTTTTCCCAGCTCAGAAGATTGTACAGCTAAAAAGAGATCACCAAACCCCTGTATTGGCAATAAAGAAATAGGTCAAGATTGCTCACGAGGTCTTCTGGGGTTAAATGAAAGTGGAAGTGCTTGAGACAGAATCCAGCACTCCTGGTCCTTGGTTTAGGGGCTCAGTCCACTAATCCACCCATTGCCTCTTGTAGTAGTACTTTTATAGTAATAATCATCCTGCCTTCTTGGAGCCTTTAATACGAAAAAGAAATTCACAAATGAACATTTCAGGAAATTCTGTGCATAGATCACAGACCCAATTCCACATTCTTTTTTTTACTCTTTTTGGGGATGAAGATAGTGGTCAGCAATGAAAGAAGAATTGATTATGCCCCTGGCACTGTTCATATTAGTGCTAAGAATGGGCTAGGTTCCAAGAACTGGGGTCTAGTAAAGCACACCCACTTGTTGCCAGGTGCGG
The DNA here is from genome assembly GCA_020226075.1 of Hydropotes inermis. NCBI lineage: Eukaryota > Metazoa > Chordata > Mammalia > Artiodactyla > Cervidae > Hydropotes > Hydropotes inermis. Next base: position 63,678,980 of record CM035284.1, read on the forward strand.
CAGACAGACTGGGGCCGGTCCAGCCATAGCTCAGCCTCCCACCCTCATCTCTCCTCTGGTCCTCCAGCTCTCAGTGCCACTGACTTACAGATGCCTGCTTCTGTAAAATTGTAACAATTTTTGTTTGTGTTTCTTCATTTGGGTCCCACATGTGAACACCCCCCCACCCTGCTGCTATGTGTTTATATTTTTTCTTCTGAAGGGAGCGCTTCATCAGATTTGTAAGGGATTCTTTTATTTAAAAAAAAAAAAAAAAAGGCTGAAGCCTCAGTATTCTATTAATAAATGGTATTGGGGTAGTTGGTAGTGATCAGAAAAAAAAAAAACTGCATCCATTTCTCACATCCTATACAAGGTTGGATTCCAGTTGAAATAAAGATGTAAATAAATAAACAGAAACCAGAAAAATGTTAAAAGAAAAAAATGAGATAATTTCTTTGTAATTTGGACTTGTTAAGGTCTTTTTAACTATGGCCCCAAACACTAAAAGCCACAAAAGAAAAGACTTAACAAATTTGACTACATAAAAGTCATATTTGGGGGAACCCCCTGGTGGTCCAGTGGTTAGTTAAGACTCTAGGCATTTTCATGGCCCAGATTCAGTTCCTGGTTAGGGAACTAAGATCTAGAAAGCTGCGCAGTACACCCCCCTCCACCCCTAAAAGGTCAAAAAGAACAGTCACTTTTTTGTGTGATATGGAACACACCATGGAACACTCCTCAGCAATGAAAAGGGGCAAATTGTTGATAAATACAACAATTTAAATGGATCTTGGGGGAGTTATACTGAGTAGGGGAAAACAATCTCAGAAGGTTACATTGACTATTCACATAACATTCTTGAAATGAGGGAATTACACAGGTGAGAGCAGATGGACCAGGATTTAGGAAAGGGACTTGCACAATAGAGGTCGCTGTGAAGGGTCACCCTCAAAATCCTTGAGGCAGAACTGTTCTGTGTCTTGCCAGAGGGTGAGCACATGAATCTGTACATGTGATTAAAGTGTGTAGAACTGAATACACTGCACACAGTGCAAGTGAAACTGGAGCGGTCTGAAGGAATGAGGTCAGTGGGCTGTATCAACAGCTGTCTCCACGCACAATCTCAAATCCTAAAATGAAGGGAAAAAATTATCCTCTTAATCAAAATAATAGATGTTCAAAACAAATTGATATAGTTTTAGAATGTCATTGGATGTATCATGGTAGAACAAAAACTAAGTGTTAAGGGTAGCATCATCCTACATTTGGCTGATTCTTTGTTTTATATGTTAAAATTGCCAAACTGGGAGCTTAATTGTTCTCGTCCCATAAATGAAATCAAATCTCTCTTCATTTTTAATTCCTTTCCAAATAGATTTACTGTTTATGTAGTTATTATTTATTGGTCACCCTGAGTGTCTTGCGGGATCTTAGTTCCCCACCCAGGAATAGAGCCCGAGTCCTTGGCAGTGAAAGTGAAGTGTCCTAACTACTGGACCACCAGGAAATTCTCTAGGTTTACCATTTATTGTCCAAGAGGTAGCTTTCCTGTACCCCACTTCATCCTATTTTTTTATTGATATATTTTTCTATTGGAATATAGTTGATTTGCAGTGTTAATTTCTGCTATACAGCAGAGTGACTCAATTATTCATAAATATACTTTTTTATACTCTTTTCCATTATGCTTTATCTCAAGATATTGAATATAGTTCACTGTGCTATAGAGTAAGACCTTGTTTTTTACCCATTCTGTATGTATAGTCATAGGACTACAACTCAAACTCATAGTCCCTCCCTTCCCCTTCCATCCATTTTTTTAATAGACCCAAGTATGTAAAATCTTTTCTCAACATAAATGTTGAGCATTTGGTGCTGTTTCTTAAGATTACCACTGGACGTTGTGTATAACGAACATGCAAGTTATTTTGTTCATTTCCAAAATTCTTTGAACTCCAGATCTCCTGTGTCATCACAGTCTCTAGATGATTTCTTACAAGATATCAGTTATTTGCCACCCAGGATGTCCCTAAGCACCCTCCTGGGAGCAGATGTGAGCTGCAGCACCCTGCCCCGCATGTCCTCTCAGTCACTTGCGTGAGGAACATGCTTTCCTCTGCTTGTACTGCCTTTCCTCATCTACTCAAATTCCTGTTTATCTAGAAGAGTATGAGTGCTTTAAAAAAGATGCAAGATAAAGTGTCAAAAGAAATGGCCTGTAAATCTGTACTGTTCTTTTCCAAAAGGTGAAGCCATCTCTTGTACAAAAAGGATGAGATTCACTCAGATGTACCAGGTGAAGCAGTTATTCTGCATGATGTGTGTGCATACTTATCTGTCCAGGAACACCTTGTGAAGATGTTTCAGGACAACTATATAAGCTTACTAATTTAAAAAAAAAAACACTTTTAGAAAGTTGGGGACTAGTAAGTAAAATTTTTAAATTGAATTCATTGCATAGGGAAAGCATACGTGAATAGGAATCATCTTAGAAGATTTCACTGTTTTATATTAGATGAATAGAAATCTTGGATCATCTTATGAAGTTTATTTTCATAAGATAAAATATAAAACTTTAAAAATATTCAGAATATAAAATATTCTAACTTTTAAAAAGTGAATTATTTATTTTAGCTGGACCAGCTCTTCCTTCAGTTGTGGCATATCCAAAAAGGAGTCAGACCAGCACTGCAGACAGTGACCTCAGAGAAGACGGAGTTCCCTCCCGGAAGCCAGGTGCCAGTGCTGTTGGAGGAAAGGGGATTGCTCCAGCCAGTCCCATGCTTGGGAACGCAAGTAACCCCAACAAGGCGGATATCCCTGAACGGAAGAAGAGCTCCACTGTCCCTACTGTAAGTTGTTGCGCTATAGAGCCTGCCTAGGATTGTAGGATTGAAAGGACACCGCATTTTGCTCCTCTGTTCTTATCTGCCTACAAAGCCCTGCCCCCTGAGGCCCTGTGTACGCTGTCACCCTGTTGGGATCACTAGCTCCGTTGCTTATTGCCCTCCATCCCACTGGATGAGATCCTTCATGTCAAGGGCTGTTTCTAGTTACTCCAAAAACGTCTGAGAGATGGAAAGACCGCATAGTCTGACAGAAAATAAATAAAACCAGTGGTGACAGTGCAGACAGGTGGTCACAGCCTGACAGATTCTGTCCAGGGCACTGTGAGGTCTAACTGCAAGGCAGGAACATGGTGTTTGCCCAGCATGTCAAAGGGCTCTATCAATACAGAACAATGACTGAGTCCTAACCTTGTGCCAGGGACCCTGCCGAGTGCCTTTCCATGTATCAGCTAAATCTTAAGGTGAAGAAATTGAAGAAAAGTTAGGCAGTTGTCCAAAATTATACTACTGACCTAAATCTCCTAATTCCTGCACTTGACAAAATCTCCCTAGAGAGTAGGTAGTGTTTGTTAAATTGAATCTGTTCAGTTTCAGAAACTTATCATGGATTGAAATGTTTTCTCTCTGAGCTAAAAAAATAATCACTCTTCTTAGCACTGTACAGAATTTTTTTTACTTGTGATGAGAACTTCTTAGGTTTACTCTCTTAGCAACTTCCAAATACACAATACAGTATTACTAACTATAGTCACCATGCTGTATATTGCATCCCCATGACTTATTTATTTTATAATTGGAAGACCCCAAAAGTAATTTTGATAAGAATTTGCAGAGAATGAGCAATTTTAAGGATATTCTGTAATCACATTTTCCCTGAAAGTTAACAGTGACACAGCCTCCTTCAGCCCTAAAGAAACCCCAGAGTCAGGCGGCAGCACTTTGTCAAGGCACAGCTCCCGTGTCCTGTTCTGGGGAGGGGCTTACACAGGAACCCGAAGAGTCTTGTCCGCTGACCTGCTGCTTCAGAATAAACAATGTGTGGAAAGGCTTTTTATTTCGACTTCAGTCGTCATTCCATAGCCCTGCAGTTTAAATCCAGCCTTACAGAAACTTTTTCCTTGCCTTCATAACCTCTGTTCCTTGGCTCTACTCATCAGCACATCCCCCTTTTGAAAATATATCCCAAGCATTATTAGCCACTCATATTTATTTATAAAGGAAAAAAGTATGTTGCTTTAATTTTCTCCCATTTGTCTTCAGAGTTTCCTTATATGTGACCTGCTCATGCTGTGGTAAAGGTGGCTGCTTTTAATCTTTTCTTAAAATTATCTGATAAAAGTTGTGATTTTTTTAAAAAATTTTTGAAAATACTAACTTTTCAAAATTGATGTGAAGTTCACGTAAAGTTCACGTACATACAGTTAACCATTTGAAGCATTTTTTCAGCACATCTAGTGCATGTGCAGCCTCTGCCTCTCTAGTTCCCAAACACCACAGAATGCCCTGTGTTCATTAAGAAGTTCCTCCCCAGTCCTCCCTTCCCCAGCCCCTGCAGCCACTAACCTCATTCTCTCCCAGTAGATTTGCCTCTTTTGGACATTTCATATAAGTGCACTTACATAGCCTTTTGTGTCTGACTTCTTTCACTCACCATATTTTCAAGTTTCATCCAAGTTGTTGGATGAATTAATTCCTTTTTACATGCCACAGTTTATCTCCGTATCTGTCGATGGGCATTTAATGTGCTCCTCCCCTTTGGTTATTGTAACGATGTTGCTGTGAGCATTTGTGTACAAGTGTGTGTGCCACAGCTGCACTCCTTTACATCCTTACATGGTCACGTCCTTGTTTCTCCACATTCTTGCCCCATTTGTTATTTTCTAGTTTTTGGTTTTTTTTTAATTGTAGCTCTCCTAGTGGATGTGAAGTGGTATCTCATTGTGGATTTGATTTGCATTTGCTAAATGACCAGTGGTATTCAGCATCTTTTCATACGTTTATTGGCCATTAGTATGCCTTCGTTGGAAAAATGTCTATTCTGTCCTTTGCCCTATGTGTGATATATCAGAATCTCTTGTCAAATCCAAGATTATGCAGATTTATCTGTTATATTTATTTTTTATTTTTTTGCTAATAGTTTTGCAGTTTTAATTCTGATATTTTTTATTTTTGTTTCATTTGTATATTTACCTTATAATCCTTTTTAATGTTTCAGTTTGAAATTACTACCTTTTAAAAAGTGAGTTTCTCTGTCTTCCTGCTTCATTTTAAATAATCCATGAGTTATTACTTTATAGATTATTGTAGCCAGCTTTTCAAAGTCACTTTGCCATAGCCATTTTTCATTGTTGCAGAAATAATGGAAGGTAGGAAAGAGGGTAGAGGTTGCTGCCTTCCATCTTCTTTTCTGATCTAGTGCCCAGTGCTGTTAATACTTTGTTGTTCTTTAGCCGCTAAGTCATGTCCGGCTCTTCTGTGACCCCTTGGACTGTAGCCCTTCAGGCTCCTCTGTCCATGGGGTTTCCCTAGCAAGAACACTGGAGTGGGCTGCCATCTCCTTCTCCAGGGGACCTTCTCAAATCTGCATCTCCTGCATTGGCACGTGGATTCTTTACCACTGAGCCACCTGGGAAGCCCGTTAATAATTCAGGTTTATTTAAAGACTAAGTACTCATGTTTATTTAAATGGGATTTTTTTTCCCTGCTGTATTATACTTACTAAATTGTTTAAGACCAAAATGCCCTTTTTTTTTTAATAGAGTAATACAGCATCTGGTGGAATGACGCGACGGAATACTTACGTTTGCAGTGAAAGAACCACAGCTGATAGACATTCAGTAATTCAGAATGGCAAAGAAAACAGGTATGAAATTTTACCTGTTTGCAAGAAAATGTGTTTTTCCCAAGAGAAATGGAAGGATGATATTTACTTCTTAATTTTTATAGTCAAAATTCAAATAATAGTGGTAAGTATTCTCTAATGGTAAGTTAAATTTAAATGCAGTTCTAGTGAGATCCTAGAATTCCAAATTCCTCTCCTGGTCCAGAGCTTATTTTCTTAGCCGGCTGGTGTGATGATTGGAAGGGATGAGTTAAACCAGAGAGCTTTCCCAGATGAAATAGGTGGTAAGCTATGCTTTAATTGTAGAATTATGAACAGGGAAATGGAGATTGCTTTGTGCACATGAATATCTTGAACCAAGACTGGAAGCGGGGAAGGATGATGACCTTAGACAGGGAGCCACGCCTCAGGGACGTGGAGCCCCAGATGGGGTGGGTGGGCCGTCAGTTATAGGTCAGCAGTGTGCCAGAAGGGCCGGGCAGACAAAACAGTTTAAAGGTGGTCTTCACCTTAAAAGAGACACACTTGAATATCCAGAGAAATGGAGAGTTCAGTCTTCTCCATGATTTTAATCTGGTAGAGAGGAAATCTTACATTGAATAAGCATGATTTTTAGATACTAACAGTAATATATCAGTAAGGAATCAGATCATACAGACCCCTTTCTAGGGGTTTCAAAATAAGAACTAGAAAAGTGGGATTAAGTAGATCCAGAAACCATACAGTAGAGTTCAGTTTGGATAGAGAGAAAAGAGAAGAAAAAGCTGGCTTGGTAGAGTAGTTAAATATATTCTGTACAGAAAATATTTCTCAAATGGGCCTGGTTTTCCTTCTTTTGTTTTGGAAGAGTAGTATAAAACTAAATTCAGAATGATGAGGTAAAGTGAGCAGAAAAGTTCTGAAATAGAAATCCATAAAATAAATTCACATATCATCTTTCATTGTCCCCTGGCCTCTCAACTTGAACATTATTTGGTCATAGCACATTCTCATGTGTAGCATCAAAATTGTTTTTCTTCTTTTTCTGACATTTACTTTCTGAAATTACACTGTAAAGTTTCTGTTTCCTTAGATCTCATCAGTCAAATGAAATGTTTGATCACTAACTTCTATAACAACCTATAAACAAAAATTCTATCATTTTTCATCCTTTAAACCAGACTATTTTATCATTCCACAGACCACTTATGTTTGAATTGACAGGTAGGGAAAAGCTTGTTCTGTGAGATTACATTCATTCTTTTTTTTTTCAGTGACTTTTTAGAAATATTTACATCTTGGTATTCTGTCTTTGAATCTTGTCTATGCTTGTTCTCTCCTAATAACATGAGTAGAGCCACTGGGCTAGATAACTTACAGATCAATGATTGGTATGTTTATTTTTTTAATAGTAGTCTGTTCTTTGGTAAATTTTTTTTTATTGCAGTTGCTTTCTCAAATATATCAAATTGCTTGTAGTTCAGGTGACTGAGTAGGAGATACCAATAGAAGACTTAATTAGAAGTTTCTTTCTTTTTCTTTGGGCTCCACAGGATCTTAATTCTTAGTTCCCTGACCAGGGATTGATCCTGGGTCCCGGCAGTGAAAGTGCCAAGGCCTAACCCCTGGATCACCAGGGAGTTCCCAGACATTTCTGTTAAGAATTTTATTTATTTATTTATTTTTTTCTGTTAAGAATTTTAATCTGTAGAACGAGAAGAATGTTGTTTTCATGACTGTTGTTTTTTAAAAATTCTTCTAAATTGTTGCACTATTCTCTTAGATTCCTCTTGAACTTTAGAATATATGGTTCTCTGAGGTACAGTCAGACTTTTCTTTGCAAGGCTGTTCAGACCGCCATCTCTCTGCTCCCTCGGTTTGTGTCTGTGTGCGTAGCTCCTCTAGTTCTCCTCTCCTGCGGCCACACAGTCCACTCTTTAGAAACAGTTTTAAGAATGCTCTTGATTTCTTTGGAGTGATTACCTGGTTTCTACCTGCAGATAGCTTCTTCAGTGGGGCTGCCCCCTCTTTATCCCCACCTGGGCCTTGTTGCCCTGTTGGCATCAGTTATTTAAGTGCTCTCCTTCTGAAAGTATTGTCTTTATCTTTAGTTAAACAGCCTCCTGCCACACAAAACGGGGCCCATAACTTTAATAATACCTGGATTTTGTTTTTGTATCTTATAAATAAATTGAAAAATTATGGAAAAATATTGGAGGTTTGAGTGCCAAACTAGTGGTCATATTTTTTTTTTTTTTTTTACTTTCAGTTAAGACATTAAACATGATTACTTTTTCACCCTTAAAATGCTTGAGTGATAAATTATTCACAGAGCCTTCTCTGTGCAGAGATGACTTCTCTGGCAGATTGTTGCTTTTTCCTCTCCTGTAGACACACACACACACACACATCTTATTGTTTGACTAAAATACTAGTGAGGTATAGGATGCCTGGATCTATGTTAACTTCTGGAAGAAAGACATGAATTCCTATTTTAGCCTTTAGTATGCTCGACTTTTTTCTTAAATATGTGAGTGTTGTTATAGAGTTCCAACATAAGAATGATCACGGCTAATAAAAATTAGATGAACAAAAAAGGTTTTGTCACAGTTAACACATGTATCTTTGGATTATGTTTTTAATTCTGCTTTTGCCCAGTCACTGAGTATTTTTGCATCAGCAGCCAAAATGTTTCATATTGGAATGTCCCAATACAGAATGAAAGTTATATGAGACATATTTAGATATAAAGTCAAAAGATCAATAGGAACATCACACAATTTGAATTTTAAGAAACAGTGCTATTTCTTTAAGTTAAGGTTTAAATAATGATTTTTTTCCTTGGACCCAGAACTGCTAAAAATATGATGCAACTACTGTTTTGTTTGTGTAAATTTTTGAGGGATAGTCTGTGGAGTATAACCATCCTATTTGCCACATTTCTGAGGAAAAAATTTTGTCCAGCTTTCACAACAACCAACTCGATGCAGCCCATTGCGAGTTGGGATTATTTGTTGTAAATAGAACTTTTGTGAGTTGGTGCAAACATGAAATTCCACAAACATTTCTTGAGTTTACTGATTCCTAAATTGAGGCCTGCTTTGAGAGTTTAAAAAAAAAAAAATCTGTTTTGTTGCTTCCTTTGTGGAACTCGTGATATGACATGATTAAATTTCTAGAGAAATAATTCTTTTCATTGCTTGTAAGATTATGGAAAAAATTTGAATAATTTATAATGAATATATCAATTGGCACTTCCTTTTTAAAAGGGTCTCTGACTCTAAGGAGGGTCAGTTTTTTGCTGCAAAGTACCTTTCGCATAGTCTCGCCTGCGCCCTCCAGCCAGGGGGATGGCTCAGGGTGAATAGACTGAGCCTCTCCCTGTTCAGGATTCTGACTAAAAGCCATTTCCTCATCTGAGTCTTTGGGACCATTTATGTATTCTCCAGGGAACATGCCAGGTAACCCCTACCACCTCTTCCCCCGCTTTTCTTTAATGCACTTACTGATCCTAGGTCCTAATTTGGGCAAGAGAATGTCAGCCGCTGGGCAGGGGACTAAAGCGTGTTGACCCTTGACCTGCTCTGAGCAGATAACAGAGCACAAAAGACGGTCGCGTTTTCCTGGGGGGCTTCCCCTCGCGTTTTCCTGGGGGGCTTCCCTTCGCGTTTTCCTGGGGGGCTTCCCTTCGCGTTTTCCTGGGGGCTTCCCTTCGCGTTTTCCTGGGGGACTTCCCTTCGCGTTTTCCTGCGGGGCTTCCCTTCGCGTTTTCCTGGGAGGCTTCCCTTCGCGTTTTCC
>CM035284.1:63688529-63737923 GCA_020226075.1 Hydropotes inermis
CGGGACTTCCCTTTGCGTTTTCCTGCGGGACTTCCCTGGGGCTCAGCTGGTGAAGTTACTTATCTGCAACTTAGGGAAGTGCAAGTGTAAGGGCGTCTGTGCATTCTTGTAACTGGAAAAGTCCGGGATAGAGTCAGGGTCTGTCTCCTAGTTCTGCTGCTTCTGCGGGAGCTGCTTGGTGGGCTCAGTGATACCAGCCTTGATGTCGTCCCACACTCAGCTCTGCTCAAGCAGAAACCCTGGGGCGGTGTTGGTTTGGCTGTGGCCTGCCCAGCTCCAAATCTGTCACTGGCCAGGACAGTGGGAAAATCCAGCAGGGAGTCAGCGACATGGGGAGATAGAGACCAAGAACCTACTTCTCCCAAAACAGAATTCAGCTGCCAAAGGAAAAAAAAAATGTCAGAAACAAAATAGTAAATCCATTTTTATCTTTATACGATGATTGTACAGTTCTGTGACTGTATTAAAGTCACACTCACCCAAGTCAGAGGGCAGGATTGTCAAAGATAGAGGGGCAGGCAGATCTTGAGTAGTTTATTGTACAGACCTGTCTCCTTCATATTGGGACTGCTGGAATTCCAGTGGTTCACCTCATTAACGTGCCTTTTCAGTTATTGAATATTCTTAAGCACCTTCTCTAGCTGAGGCATACTGCTGACCGCAAAGTAACTGTCCACATAGTCTTGCACATACAATGTGGGGTCACATTGAGGCTGCAGGCTGTGTTTCCAGAGCACACAAGCAGACAGGAGTCACTGCAGTACAGTGGGGTGTGCATAGCGGGTGCCGTCACTGAATACACAGAGGGAAAGGAGTAACTCCGGGTGAGAGAGGACGCTGGCAAAGCCTTCATGGAGGGGATAACCTCGGAGGTGAAGTTCTGATGAAGAGGGAAAGATGTCACCTCTCCAGACACAGAGACTAGCTCCTGCAAAAGTTCTTTGACCTGATGCATGACCAAGAGATGGCAGGTCATCAGATGGGCCAGAAAGTCACATTCCGGGAAGTGACAGTGGAAGGTCAAGCCTGAAGAGGTGGCAGGGGGGCAGCCAGACGGGCGCCTGAGGATGCGGCTCGGGTACCAGGGTGAGGTGTCTGAACTTTATCCTGAAGATGCCGTGTGCTTTTGCAAGGTTAAAAGCAGATAAGTGACAAGGACGAAGTCAGGTGTGTGTTTTAGGAAGTTCATAGCTATGTGGTGGACCAACTGGAAAGTGTGAGTTCGGAGAACAATGAAGACAGGTGGCTGAGGTCTGGGCTTGGAAGAGAGATGAAGTTCTGCCCAGAGACCCTCAGGTGTGGAGGTGTGGGGCCCAGTGAAGTGCTGTGAGGGGTTGTGACACCAACAGGATGATCAGGCGTGAGGGAAAAAACCTGATGGTTTCTAGGTTTCAGGCTTTGAGAGGATTTCTGCAGAGAGACACTGAAAGAGTATGGTCAGAATTCTAAATCCCTGATTATCCTTAACTGCTCCCTTTGAAGTTCCACGGACATGAAGGCTGAGCTGGCATTAAGAATGAGAAGAGCCCTAGGTCGCTGTGTCCTGTAGCTAGCTGTGCCAGGTGGAACTGCAGGTGTGGTCACTGTGTCACTCTTTCTCTGTCTGTAAACAGTTAGTGTGCTCTTATTAGTTTTCCCACCTTGAAAAAAGGGGGCTTTGTTGACCTCTTAAGAATTGTGATTGTTTTTTATAAAGAAGTCAGTGTGCTTTGAGTAGGAATGGTTTGATAACATAGGATACTTTGATAAGTACAACTAGTTACTACTATAGCCGTAATTTTTCTAGTCCATTTAATGTATGACACTGTGCTTTGGGAACAGGTTGAGAGCACAGCGTACGTATTACAGATTCGCTTTGATTTGAATGGAGACATCTTTTAAGCTAAGCTTTATTTTACACACAGCTCGGAGATCTTCATCACTCTCACATAAATATTCAAACATGTACAGTGTTACTTTCTTTTCTTTAAAGCTAATAAACTTTTAAAAATTACTGGTTTTTAAAAAGCAGATACAGATTAGCAATTACTCCAGAATCCCCAAAACGTTAAGAGATTTTTGTTCTTTGACAGAAATGAGATGGTTTGGGGAGGAAGGTAATGTGCTTTGAACAACAGGTTGCTCTTTTTGTCACTGGTCCATCATACTGTTGTTTCTGCCTCTGCCTGAACCCAAACCCCCTCCCAGCCTGACAGAAATGTTCGCTTACGCAGCTAGCCCTGCCTCTGTTTGTAAGACATCTTCCACCTGTCGGCTGAGACATCAGAAGTCGATGTCCATGTCAGCCTCTGGGCACCCCAAGATGATGTTACCTCCAATAGACAGTGAAGGAGATAACTTCAAGGCTATGTAAGAAAAATGCACATTCCTTGTGAAACTAATGTGTACCCACTGCTTCTTAATTTTGTGCTGTGGATATTATAGTCTAAGGTTTTGTTCCAGTTGTCCACAAAGTGTCCTTCCTGTGTGTGGTTTTAGTTCAGCACATCCTGTCTCATGGTGTCCCTGGTCATCTTTGTATCTTCATGCATCTTCATACTATAAAGGATGTAAGAAATTCCCCTTTCTCTCCAAGTTGCTTTCAGCATGTGGAATTTTACAATACTTATGCCATTTTTGTGCTTCCGAAACTTTTCAGTTGCCTATTCTTCAGTTTCACCTGCATAGCCTTTGTTTTTTTTTTATATTGGCAGGGTTCTCTGCATGTAAGCAATTTGAGAGGGAAGCAAAGGAAAAGAAGCTTGAGTTAGTTCTTTGTTCTAGAATTTCCTTGCATTAATCTTGTCCTTGAAAATATGTATGTATTGTTCCCTTCAACTCCATAAGGTGTTGTTTCACTGTGTACTATTCCTTTGGTACCCTTTGCCGTTTAACTTACCTTTTGCTCTTAAGTCCTATAAAATACCCCTTGGATCTGGATTTATATACTGGTTATCTCTACTCTATATCAAAGGTATATTATGACTATAAATGTTTGTGTGCCTTGTTTGCTACAAAGCCAGGGTTTTTGTGAACGAAGTTCTAAGAATCTGTCGTTTGCTGATCTCCTAGCACCGTTCCTGACCAGAGAGCTCCGGTTGCTTCAACACACAGTATTAGCAGCACCACCACCCCAGATCGAACCCGATTCCCAAGAGGCACTGCCAGCCGTAGCACTTTCCACGGTCAGCCCCGGGAGCGGCGCACTGCCACGTACAACGGCCCGCCTGCCTCACCCAGCCTGTCCCATGAAGCCACACCACTGTCGCAGACTCGAAGCCGAGGCTCCACTAATCTTTTTAGTAAATTAACTTCCAAACTCACAAGGAGGTAAGTGCCGGGTGGCGCTGGTTGGTTGGAGCAAACATAGGGGCAAAAGGAGAAGTGTTTTTCCCCCCATTATGTGAAGCCACTGCACAGATGCTTTTCATTCTGTCTTTAGCTCACACTTTTCTGGTTTGTATATCTCACTCTGTACTTCTGAAACCTTTTAGAAGAGAAATTATAGAGCCCCGAGTGCTTTCACAACACTGAAAGTTCTCTAGTGCTTGGGAAATTGTTGTTCCTTAATTACCGTTTCTGTTAATCATACACTTCTCCACATGGCGTGTGCACTGCAGTTTAGCAAGACCCCAGATGTGGTGTTGTCCAGTGGCTGGTGCCCTGCAAGCTGCCGCTGAGGAGGACTGTGTGGTGTAACCACCCGTAGACACACAGGAGGGACACGGTGCCTCTCCTCTCGTTTCATTCCAGGGTCATGGAGGAGCACTGCGCTTCTTGCAGCTTAAATCTTGACATTCTTCTCTCTGTTGGCCTAAGGTATAATGAGAACGGATAGCATTCTTATATTGTGTAGTTTTGGAGATAAAATCCCTGCTTTATTCCCAGGAAGAAGCTAGTACCCGATGATGTATAAAATCTTTTGTTTGTCCAGTTGACTGTCAGCTGGGGCCTTGAGAAGTCTCTAAGGTACTTTACTTGCAGAATCTAGTCTAGAGGTTGCTAAGCCTAGAAACATTGGCTGCTACAGGAGGAAAGAGACAAGGTACCACTGTACACTGTTGGCAAGTAAGCGAAGGCATCTTTAGTCAGGACCACTCGCAGGAAGCCTCCAAGCCCCCGCAGTTCCGGGGTACCTGGAGGAAGTTCGTTGTACTTGAGCCTCTCTGTGCAGCAGTCTCTTCTCCAGGCGTTCTGCAGGTGTGCCTCTTAGAGACCCTCGCAGGGCAGGGGTGGGGCCTCCCAGATGCCCTCCTCACTCCTCCTCGTTTCTCCGCACTCCCTGTGGTGCGTTATCCTGCTGATCTGGTCCATTCCATCTCTGTTACTTGACTGTAAGCTGGGTATCACTTGGCAGTCTCCTTAATGCCTCCAGTAATGTTATTTTAAATCAACCATCTAAAACTTAGACAAAACGGGACTTCCTGCCAGTTCAGTGATTAAGACTTTACCTTCCAGTGCAGGGGGTGAGAGGTCAATCCCTGGTTGGGGAACTAAGACCCCACATGCCTCAGGGCCAAAAACACAAATTGTGAGACAAAAACATAGTAACAAATTCAGTAAAGTCTTTAAAAATGGTCCACATCAAAAATAAAAAATAATTCAGACAAGTCACATTAAGCTATCTTTTCCCAGATTATCTCTTCATTGTCAGGATGTTGAATACCAGATTAAGGAGGACTTCTGATACCCACTGGCAACTGACTAGAGATCAGAGGAGTAAAAAGTTTCTGGTCTACCCTACCCTCCTCTTCTCTTCTTAGCCCTTTTGCTGAGACCTCCCATTCCAGGGTGGGCTAAAGAGCAGAGTGGTCCAAGGGGCCTTTCCAGATTCAGGTCACCCATTTGTGACCACAGGAGAGACAATGAGTTCAACCCAAGGAGAGTCTGATGGCCCCAGAATAATGCATTGCCCCCTTTCAGGGTCATTCCAGGGGCTCTCCCAAGCCTCCCTGTGCCTTAGCTCATTCCTTGGAGACTAGGCTGCTTAGTATCAACTGGTATTTTGCCTTCTGGTCCCCGAGCACGGAGGCGGGGTGTGGCAGTCAGGTGTGTCTAAGCTCCAGTCACAGGATGAGCAGCTTTGTGTCCTTGGGCTTTGGTCTCAGATGGGCTCTTTAAATAAAGCCTTGCACATCATTAAAATCCTTGCATTTATTTGTCTCCTTTGTGTTCTGTTTCTTTTGTCTTCTGAATTCTGTCACTGATAAAAGTAATATCAGCCACAATACATCAAATGCTTACTATGTGCTAACAAATAGATGTCTGTACATTTATCGATATGGAGATACTTGTTTTATATACCTATGTATGCATACATACATTCTCCCTCACACACACATTGAGTCTCCACAGTCTACCCTGTGGAGTGCACATTATCCCAGTTCTATAGAAGAAACTGGAGGTAAGATTCAGAGAGAATAAGGCACGTGTTCAAGATCCTATGGGAGAAGAGTGCTGAGTCAGGTCCATGGTTCCAGGAGGGGTCCTTGATCCCCACTACATAGTGTCCCTAATTGTTTGTTTTATGTATTTGAATTGAAATTGAAGGCTGGGGTTCCTTGTTAAAAATATTCTAGAGAGGGTCATCTTCCTCCAAGTTTTTTCAGGAAGTCCTCTCTTTGTTAGTTTGCAAGCAGTCCTGTAGCCTGCCGTGGTACTGTACTTGTCAGTTCATTCTTAAAGGCAGTCAGAGTCCTTGCTGCTTCAGCAGCATCTTCTTAGCCTCCCCTAGTTATGGTGCTGATCAAAGCTAATGCCCAGAAGGCTCAGGTGTTGGCATTTGAATGCTGCAGGGGAGACCTGCTGGGACGTGGCAGAACAAGGACTGGTGTCCGAGCTCACCCTCAGCCCCGGCTGTGCGCTGGATAGTGTGAGCGCTTTAGAGAGCCCATCCTCTGCAGCCGGGACAGCCCAGATGACCTGCAGCGGCCCTGTGCTCCTGGGTTGTCCGCGTGCTCCCAAGGCGTCGTCCTCTTTATCCCTCAAGGGATTTGTGGGAGGACAAGTTAACGTCAGTCCTGTGACTCCTGAGCAGTCCCCTTACCTTTTCTCAGGTAGAAAAATCGGAAATGAAAAAATAGGTCTTAAAGACCTTTTAATAAATTTTCACAGGCATCTTTTCTACTGTGTGTATTCCAAGGTGTATACACTCTTGATCTGAGTGTAGAATGGTTATCTCCAGTAGTTATATACTTTTCAAATTGGTAGGTATCTGAAGCAGTGCCAAAGTCATCCCAAATTAGAGAAAAATAAAAGAACAAAAAGAAAACTTGTTAATTCAGTCACTCAGCAAAATACTCATGGGTACTTCTGTGCTGTCACAGAACTGAGATTCAGAAGTGTCAGTAGTTTGACAAGCCCAGGACGCACTCACCCAGGAATGCTTATCGTGACATCACACAGGCCTCAGCCATAGTTGGAAGTTTCTTTTGTCAAATTCAGTTCAGTACAGCCTAAACATTTCCTTAAATTTTTTAATATGTCTTACTTAAAAATGAAACCCCCAATGTTGTCATTTATTTTTCAGTCATTTTGGTATGAAAGCTCTAAAAAGTCTACTTCATTTTAAACTCCCAGGAATGTATTACAGTGCTGTATGTCAATTATATCAAAACTGGAAGGGGAAAAAAAAAAAATCTCCAATGACTTTTTTTTTTCCCTCTCCTTAAAAAGTGATTTATATCGAACCACTGTAGTAAGTATTGATTCTCTTCATGGATAAACATTTTATAATGAAATTTTTAATGTTTCTGTACAAGGTGATATTTTTTGTTCAAAGATATTTTGAAGAAAATTGAGAAATATTATTTTAAAAAATGTTATTTTATTTCTAGTACATTGAAAATGGCTTTTCTTTAATACAAGGTGTTGAATTTTATTATCTTAAGGTGTACCCATCTGAAGAACCTTAAAAAATTTAACTGTAGATACTGTCAATATTTACTGCTAAATTTTTTCTTATTAGTACAGATTTTTTTACATTTCTATTTAAAAGACACATACTCAGTTATTTGTGATAATTTTACTTTTCCATCAGATGTCACTGTTTTCATTGTTCACTGGGCAGGAGAGGAGCCCTGTTTTACTTGCTGGTTTTATTTTATCTGTAATAACTATTTAACTTATGCAAGTCATTTTTGTTAATTTTTTTTTTTTGGCTTAATTTCTTTTAGAAACATGTCATTCAGGTTTATCAAAAGGTAGGATTTATATATACACATTTTTTTTTTTCAATCCTCACCCCGAAATGGCTCCTGCAATTAACATCAGGTTTGGCTTTGTAGCCCTGTTGAAAACTAAACTTTCTGCTGAGAACTAAATACTTATTTCTTTGAAAGGAAATTGGAGAGAAAGAGATTAACTCTGTCAGGCATCTTAAAGGGGACTGTTGCACCCATGTAACAAGAGGCCTACGCATGCTCTGTGCATTTTTTTCTTCCTTTGGTAGAATTGTTTAGCCTCCAAATAATTCTTTCTTCATACTAATAACACTTAGCATGCTTCTGTTTGAAGAATGAGATGTTCAGTAACCATATGCAATTAATGATTAGCCCCAGGCATGCAAAAGGTAAGTAGTAATTGTGTTTTTGTTTTTCTTTTTTAATTTCATGGAGGATTGCATTTGGGAAAGGCTAAGAGTTGAAGAGTAAATAGTATTGTATCTAAAAGGCACTTTCCACCAACCTCTGAAGAAAGTATATCTTATTGTAGTAAATATTACTCTTACTAGGTGGATATTTTGTGATGTGACAGTCAAGAGACCAGGGGCATTGCTCACACTCTCAGGACACATGCCCTTCAGGGGAAAGTGGCCACTGCAGCCTTGTCATGCCTGCGCCTCTCAGCTCCCCAGAGGCCAGGCCATGGGTTTACCTGTGATGCCATAAGTGGGTCACAGAGAGGCTTTATTCACGGGAGCTCTTTGTCAGAAACCACAGGAAGAGTGCCTTCTTCCTTCCTTCTTTCCACTCTGTGATGATTTAATTGGAAATCCACTGTACTTAGGGGCTGGAGACAGAAATGGCAACCCACTCCAGTATTCTTGCCTGGAGAATCCCATGGACAGAGGAGCCTGGTGGGCTACTGTTCATAGGGTCACAAAGAGTCGGACATGACTGAGTGACTAAGCACATACTTTGGGGAGTGATTAAAAAGAGTAACTGCAGTTGAAAGCCATGCACGTGCACAGATTCCAGAACTGGGCAGGAATACCTGCTGTGTTTGAAGCAGATGTGTGGCCTGCCTCCTGCACGGCCTTCGTGGGCACACAGATGGTTTTTGGCTGAGCCACACCTGCAAGAGTAAGAATTGTAATGAGCTCAACAGGTGACCAGAAAGTGCTTTGGGTTCGTTTTATAATGTCTTTATATTTGGGTTGGTCGTGTACTGGTGTGTAAGATTTCTTTTCTCTTTCCCACTTCTCTGTGCTTCTGCATTCTATTCATTGAGGCTTCCAACTGAATATGAGAGGAACGGGAGATATGAGGGCTCCAGGTGAGGGAAATGATTTTTACTTAAAATATTTCATAGGTATTTACTTCATTTCTGTGGCAGAGGCAACACTTTTCGAACATTCTGCGTCATATCCTTGCTCCACGTGGGGTTGCTTAGGGCTGGCAGCAGTCTGTGGTCAGGAAGCGTGTGTGCTGCTGGCGCCCGGCGGCCACGCGAGGGCGCTACAGTGCTGCCGCCGCCTGCACACCGCCCATCCCCATCCGGGCTCATGCTAGTGTTTGGGTGTTAAAAGTACCATTCCTCCTGCCTGCGCTCTCCTGAGGTCTGGGAGTCTATAGCTGCACGGTTGACATGTGAAGACTCCTGGCCTAGTTCTAGTCTCAAGGAAGGAAAGCAGAATATCTGGGAGAATGTCTTTCTTTTCTTTTCTTTTTTGGCCTTGCAACTTGTCTTGTGGGATCTGAGTTCCCAGAACAGGTGTTGAACTCCAACCCTGGCCCCAGCAGTAAAAGTACCAAGTCCTAACCACTGGACCTCCAGGGAGCTCCCTAGGAGCATTTTCACATTTCAAATTAAATGTCTTTTATTTATATATATATATACATATATATACATATATATATATACATATATATATATATATATGTAAAATGATTATGTGGGGCATTCCCAGGAGGTCCAGTGGTTAGGACTCTGAACTTTCACTGCCAACAGCCTGAATTCAGTCCCTGTTCGGGGAACTAAGATCCCACAAGCCATGCAGTGGAGCCAAAAAAACGAAAAAAGAATGATTATGTGGTTGAGTGTTTTGCTTTTAAGTTTTGTTTAGCTGTCACTGCATGGATTTGGCTGTGGAGAGAATGACCAGATGGGCTCAGGACTCTAGATTTCTTCCACATGGGTCCTTTTTTATACCGGTCACCATCAGAGTGCTGTTTCGGGTCCTTATTGGTGCATCTACTCTCTTCCTGAGGCACAACTCTGGTCATACGACTTCGAATGAAAGCCTGCAATGGCCCCCTCACCTGATCGAGCATGTCCACACGAGGTCCTGTGTGGTCTCAGCAGCTCCAGGTTCCCCCACACGCAACCTCCTCAGCTGAGCAGAAGTTTGGGGCAAGAGCCAGGAGGCAACCCCAGCCTGGCCTGGAGCAGGTCTACCTGCCCCCAACTTTGTTTCCCAGCCAGGCGGAGGGACAAAGCCTTCCTCCTGGCGCGCTGAGGATCAGGGGCTCGGTACACATTCTGTGCTTCTGTGCCTCCTTGCCTTCGTTAGATTTCCTCTGCTCAGCAGGCAGGCTTAAGCTGCCTCCATCATGTTATTGAAAGCCCCTGGGCTCTTCATAGCTCTCCTCAGTCACTGCTCCCCACCCCTGCCCTCCCTGTCCATTCTCTCTCAGTCCTCCCGAGAGGCGGGCTCCGCCTCTCTGTGACCCGAGCAGACCACCCGCGCTTCACCTGTGCTTTGGCTGTGGCCCTGGGGTTTAGTCTCCTCCCCTGACCCCGGCTCTGAGTGCGTTTGCTTTTTTTAAATAATCTATGTCATATTTAACAGCACTTTATACTTAGGAAGCTTTCAAACAGTTTTGGTAGATGTGAACCAAACTGTATTCTACTAGCAGGTGGATGATAGGGAGAGCTACGTACATAGTAAAACCCATGGCCCACCCTTGGCGCTGATGAATTTGCCAACGGATTGAGTGTATTAACATATATACACTGGGAGGTTTTAATGATCAGAGTGTTAGGTATTCACCGTCCTAATTGAGACCTCCAGAAACACACAGGAGGCTGTAAGTAGCAGCTGTAAGTCTGCTGCAGAGCAGACCCGGTAGGTGCCTTTTGGAGTTCCTCAGAGGGCCGCGCCTGAGACCGCAGCCTGTGCTTTGTGAGTGTACGGTCTGCATTCAGACCAGCCATTTTAGTGCTCAGCAGCAGAGAAGTCTCAACATGCCACTTCCCTGTTTCAGTAGTAAGAGTTATTTTTAACTGTGATGTTTGAGAAGTTTAAATGACCAGAATAGAAGGAAAAGCGCTAAGGTTTTTGTAGGGATCTGAGAGAGTGGCCCACCTACCACCCGGCTCTGTTCAGCAGCTGTGGCCATTGACGGGGACAGTGACTTTAAAGTCCGTCGTCACTGATTATCCTGAACAACAGTGAGAGTGGAGGTTATGATGAATTGAATTTTTAAAAACCGGTAGGAAAAGCAGCCAGGTGGGGCAAAACTGGAGGCTGGTGTGCTAACACCACCTCCCCCGAGCTGGGCCTTTGAAGGGCTGTGGTGGGCCTTGCTGCCTGCCGTAAGTCTGGATGACAAGGGCTGGGCTCTTGGAGATGTGCTCAGGTCGCTCTCTACCTTGCCTGACTCCCAAGGATTCTGTTTAACAAATTATTTTCTTAATTTTCACCAGATGACTGGTGAAGGTTTTTTAGCCAGGTAGATTTTTTGTGTCTTGGCTTATGATGGGGTGGGAGAATGGATAGATAAATGCTTCTTAGAGAAGGAACTGATTACCAACGGTGAGCCTCTGCAGGAACGACCCAGCAGTCGTTTATCACGCTGCATTGAGCTAGCTAGAGTAGAGAAGGTGGGGTTTCCTACGCCATTAAGAATAAACCTGCCACTGTGCATTTCAGTCGCAACGTGTCTGCTGAGCAAAAGGAGGAAAACAGAGAAGCAAAGCCTCGTTCCCTGCGCTTCACCTGGAGCATGAAAACCACTAGTTCCATGGATCCCAGTGACATGATGCGGGAAATCCGCAAAGTGCTGGATGCCAATAACTGCGACTATGAGCAGAGAGAACGCTTCTTACTCTTCTGTGTCCACGGCGATGGGCACGCAGAGAACCTCGTGCAGTGGGAGATGGAGGTGTGCAAGCTGCCAAGACTGTCTCTGAACGGGGTCCGGTTTAAGCGGATATCAGGGACGTCCATAGCTTTCAAAAATATCGCTTCCAAAATTGCCAATGAGCTAAAGCTGTAACCCCGTAATTATGGTGTAAATTAAGTAGCAGTTTAAAGTGTTTTCCTGAACACTGATGGAAATGTATAGAATAATATTTAGGCAATAACGTCTGCATCTTCTAAATCATGACATTAAAGTATAAGGACGAGCGCACGCCTGGGAGCGAGAGCTGGCCTTTTTTCTACGAATGCACTACATTAAAGACGTGTGACCCGTGTGCCCTCTGTCGTCTTTCCATTGCCCTGAAGTCAGCGTGTGACTCCCGTCTCCACGGGCTTCCTGTCTGCGGGTGTGAGCGTGGGCGGTGTGCGTGCGTGTAGTGCTGCAGAAGCATCTCCTTACACTGGCAACCAGAGTTTTTATGAGTACCTCTGTGGGAGATTATTTGGTGCTAAAACATTAAAATTGCCGAGGAGGAAAATATTGAATTATGACTAAGAATTAACCTTAAGACTAGTTGATGATTAATACAGGTTTACAGTTCATGCCTGTGGTTTTGTGTTTGATGTTTCGTGTGTTTTTTTTTAGTGCAAAAGGTTTAACTTTATAGTTGTGAACATTGCTTGTGTGTTTTTCTAAGTAGATTCACAAGATAATTAAAAATTCACTTTTTCTCAGTAAAATCTTGCTTTGTCTCCTGATGCTCTATTTAAGACCCAGATTAAGGCAGTAACTAAAAGTATGTGTGTTTGCCTCCACCGCCACCTTGAACAAAAGCAAATGGAAAGCATGTGAAGGCTAGGCCACTTTTTCCTTGTTGTGGATCCTAATATTTTGTCATTTCTAGCATCTTCTTTCCCCAAAGGCGCTGAAGGGAGAAGATTGCCCATGTGGCGACCGGAGCCGGACGGGAGTAGGGCATGGCTGTCGGCCTCACCCTCGGGAGTCACGTGTGCCCCTGCGCAGAGAGATGCCAGGCCTTGGCTGCTCTGGGTTTGTTCTCCAAGAAGTATGTAACTTTCCTCTCTTGTCCATTGTGATTCAGGGCATGAATTAGACCCACAGCCTTTTCCCAGCTGCTGCATGATTACGCAGAGGGGGTACTGAGGTCATCGGTCAGTCTGATGTCCCAGTCTCCTGGGAATGCTGTGACATGGGTGGCTGTGGGTTCTGGGCTTGTCTGTGGTGGTCCAGGTATGACAGTCTGGACACAAGGTCATCAGTGCTTAACGTCTACACGGGCAGGGAGGTGGTGTAGGTGTTTAGGATGCATTCCTGACCTCTTTAAGTTTATGTCCTAATAGGGCAGCAGTCAGTAAACAGTAATTAAGTGTCTAGTACAGAACAAAGGGGTCAATGGCATTAAAAAAGTCAGTGCAGGGTGAGGCATCCAGAGGTCCCGGGGTTTGAGTGGTACCGTGTTAAATGGCTGATAGGTGGGGTTGAGGTGCTTTAGCTAAGATGTGGCTGCAAGGGAAGCACCCGAGTCCATGTCTGGCTGAGGCCCGAGTGCACCCTGTGTGCTGGAGCAGAGTGGTGGGGGGTCAGAATGCCCACCTGGGCCACGGAGGCCACGCCATTGTGTCTCCCCTGAGATGGGAGATGGGGAGCAGGGTTTCAAGTGGAAGGAGAATGGCCTCAGGCTTTCGGACGCTCGTTCTGGCAGCGGTGTTGCAGGTTCGCCGCTGGAAGCAAGGTGAGGCCAGCAGAGCCACTCGCAGGCCGTGAGCGAGGGAAGAGGGGTGCCGTCCTGGTGAGACATGGGTTGGGTTCTGGGGACGTTTTGAAGTAAGAGTCCATTTGCTCTTGGATTGGAAGTGGGTGAGAAAGAGGCAGAATGCTTGTCCCTTTTTTTTTTTTTTTTGGCCAGAGCAGCAGAAAGTACAGGGTTGCTAAAGGAGAGGTAACATTCATTCTATAAAAACTGAGCTATCCTAAAAATAAAAAAAAAAAGCTACCTCTTCTACGCAACAAAAAAAAAAAAAGAAAGTACAGGGTTGCTGTCCGTGAAACGGGGCCAGTTGTAGGAAAGTTTAGGGGTGAGAGAGCAGGTGTGGACACAGTTTGAGGTACCTTTAGGTATAGGTGGCGACTGGGGGGAAGACCCCAGGAGCCCTCAGCCAGTGAGAGGAGCAGAGGAGAGGACCAGCGCCGAGCCCTGAGGCGGTGCCTGGGGAGGCCAGGGGAAGAAGGGGGCCTGGCAGAAGAGCCCTGTGCTGGGGGGAGGGCATCCCAGTGGGCCTGAGTCAGGGGTCAGGGAAGGGTGGCGGGGTGAATGCCTCGCGATCTAACAACAGAGCAGGTCCTTTTCACCTTCCTGGAACTTCATGCTCTAAAGGACAAATGGAATACAAAGTTCTCTTAAAGGAGTTTAATTTCTCTGCTCATCTGTCATAAGCTATCTCTGTATTTTAGTATGTTACTGATCCAGTGAGAAATGGTGTCTTTAGCACCAGTGTTCACCTGTAGAAGTCATCTGAACTGGTCATATTTAAAGTGCTCTGACAATAAAGGTTTGATTTTAGTGGCAGCGTAGATAGTGTTACCTTTACTGAAGTTAAAATGTGAAGTCTCATCCATTACTAAAGGACCCATGTCCTTCCTTGAGATACTGTACCCTTGGGATAGAGCATTTTTATTCTTCATACAGTGAATTTTGAAAGAGAATATTCTAGAGTACTTCAGTCACTTGAGACAAAGCTGTGTTTTTTTTGAATCCCCAGAAGTGAGGTAAGATACCTGGCAGGGGCATGCTACTGTTTTTATTTACCCAACACCCAGAATGTTTTCTTATTCCTGAAAATAAGGCTTATCTCCTAGTTAGGTTGACTTCCCGCTCATCTAGATCAGGCGTATTGGGTGAACCAAGACATCATTCTTTATTGACGGACCTTGTCCTCAAACTGTCCTTTGATTTCCAAAAGTGAAGACCCATGCAGAAAACTGTTAAGAAACATCACCGAAACTTTCAGAAGAACAACTGTGATCACTTTCACAGCATATCTTGCTCCAAAAACCTAGAGAAGATGATGTTTTAAAAAAAAAATTCCCTCTGTGCAGTATGAACAAGTTACCATTGCCATGGAAACCGTGCCTGGAATACCCTCTCCCAGCAGTTCTTGCTCAGTGAGTGATGCTTGGTGACCTCGGGATCCGTGGAGCTTGTGTGGCTCCATGAGCAGCACCGGGGATGCCGGGGGGCATGTCTGTGAGGCGCTCGCTGCCTCCTGGTCCGGCTCAGGCAAGAGGGGCAGCAGGCACAGGAAGGGCTTAGAGCGCAGGGCCCAGAACTTTGCTCTTTTCGGTTTTGTTGTTGGGGTGGGTTTTACTACTAATTTGCCGTGAAATCCTTTAGACAGTTCAGCAGCCCTGTAAGTGGGGAGGAAAGTGGTACCTTTGAAGGGAGCGGTGTGAAGAGCATGGCATGCCTTGCAGGCGTCCTGATGGTGCACAGGTGAGTCCAGGTGGGTCTGTCTCCCAGCGCAGAACCCGGCTGTCCCCACCAGTCCCCGAGGAGGCCAGAGGCCAGCAGCTTTGCGAATTGGTCTTGGTTTGCCTGAGAGAACAGAGCCCAGCCAGAGGTGACAGGAAACCTGGGCCTCACTTGTGTCCACAGGGAAGGAAGCTCACCAGGTGAGAAGGGCATGTGGAAAATGGGTTTTGCTGGGAGAATCTTAGATTTTTCTTCAGTTTGGGCCCGACTCTTGAGAACACTGAGAGTGCAGGGGTGGCCTTAGGGCCCAGGACAGATAGTAGACGGGGCATTTTGAGGAAGCCTGTGTGAACTCAAAAGTGAACATCCTCTTCTGGGAAGGGGGCCGCTGTCCACCGTGGGGCCTCTGCCTTCTTGCCACGGCAGGGTCAGTGCTGCCAGGGGGGCCAGGGTGCAGCAGGTAAGGACCGGAGTCTGTCCCTGTGGTCCTCAGAGCCCTGTTCAAATGTGGGTCGGGCACCATGCCCTTGCGGTGTCTGCCCTGGACCTGGGCGGCCAGATTCCAGCTTCTTAACCTCAGCTTTCCTCCCCAGAAAGTCGGCATGTTTAAGGTGTCTCACGCTGGGGTGCTGGCCGAGTCCCTCAGATGGCACATGGAGAGCAGGGCTCCTGGCAGTTGTCTGGAGGTCGACAGCTCCCCAGGTGCAGGCCCTGTTAGGCCTATTAGGCTAGTCCTCGTCTATCCCCTCCTGGCTTGCCCAGAGCACAGAAGTCCCCAAACAGCATTCTCTGGCATTCAGGAGGGGACCCTGCCCTGCCCGCAGAGACTTTGTGAAGACATTCCCCCCGTGTCTGTGGGGTTCTGGGCTCAGAGCCTGCTCTGAGGAAAGTTGACAGGCCTGTGCCAGTGTGCCCAGAGGACAAGGAGAAGTGGTGGGCCAGGTGTGAGCATCAGGCAGGAAGCGGAGGGCGCCTCACCTCCCCTAGGCTCGAGCCTCCTCCTCGGCCGACGCTGGCCACTTCTGGGCCTGCCTGCCCTACTCAGCCCTCAGTGATCACTGTGCCCTGCTCCTGCCACCCTAACAGCCAACAGCATTTACGGATTTCCCTTGTCTCTTGTCTCTGCTGTTGCTAGACTGTAAGCCCCACGGGACAAGGAGCTTGGTCTGGTTTTGTTGTTGTTGTTTTTGCCCCTTTCTGTAACCCAAGGACCTAGCATGGTGCCTGAGACATAGTATAAAAGAGGGAGTCATTGGCGACAGTGACGGAGCACAGGCCTGAGGGGCTACAACACACGAGGTGGCTGATCCGAGTCTCCCCCTGAGCCGCCTCTCGCCCGTCAGCCCAGGCTGAGACAGGCTGACTCAGGCCGCAGCTGCAGGGAGCCGTGTTTGGTCCAGACAAGGCCCATCCTGCTGGATCTCCAGCAGCTCTCTGGGCCCTTCCTGTGTTTCCGACGAGGCCCGGCGGTGGGGTGAGGATGGAGCCCCTGGTCCCGGCTGGGCCAGTGCTCTTTGCTCTTCACCCGCCTGCCTGTACTGATGCCCATGTGGTGTCGTTCAGCCCAGACTGTGCAGGTTCCTGTAGACACCCAGGAGGAGGCCACCTGGTGAGACATCGGCCATGAGATGCAAACCTTTGAGTCAAAACACTTGGCTGAGCGCCTTACTCTGGGCCCAGCCCTGAAGAGTCGCACGGTCAGCGTGGTATTTGGGTTTCAGTCCTTTGAAACAGTAGCAACCTGAAGCTCGCCAGCCTGTGAGGTGTGTTCAGTCAGGAGGTTAGTCAGGATTCACTTGGGCGTTAGTAGTGGCCCCACTGTTAACTCTGATTAGTGGGGGCCACCATTGTCTCTGTTTAGAGGTGGCCGCCACCAGTTACCTGACTGCTTAGCCACAAGCTGGAGCCTCCCTCAGAGCAGGGTCACCTTGGGGCAAAGGTTAGACCAGACCGCACTTGCCGAGTCCAGGCGACCGAGGCTCAGGGTCACAGCAGGGGCCCCTGGGGCCGGATTGGCCGGTCTGATGCCGTCAGCATTGGTTTGGTTGCCTTGTGGATTTTCTTGTGGTTTTTTTGTGGCTGTCTGTGTGACGGGGCTGAGTGGTTACATGCTCCGAGGTTCTCGTGTCCTCCCCAGCTCCCTGGTGTTCATTCCTGCGGTTTCTGACTGCAGTGATACACAGAGGCCTTCGTGGGGGTGCCACCAAGGGAAGAGCCAGCAGAGCGTCCCTCCCCAGCCTGTGCCGTGTCTCCTTCCTGCCCCCTCTTCGCCTGCCCTCTCAGAAAGGAAGCCTGCAACTGCTCGTCAGGAACTTCTCCGGCTCTGGGTGTCTCCGGTGCCCGGGTCTGCAGGGAGTTTGGGCGGCTGCTGCATTTTCCTGACCTGTCGCAGCTTCCTACATCACCCTGGCGTGCTCTGCTCTCCTCGGCAGCTTTATGCTCAAGGCTCAAGTGTTTGAAGATCAACATTGTATTCCTTCCCTGAGTTTCACCACTCCAGGTGATCTGGTCCTAGTTCAAGTGTTGCAGGACAAGATGGGAAGACTGTCATTGTTTCTACGTTTTTATGTTCACTTAGCGACACTCACACGAGGGGGTTCAGGGTGGGACAGCTGCTCTCAGAGGGCCCTGTGCTGAGCTCTGGGGCTCCAGGAGTAAGTTAACGGCCATGTTCTCTGGAAGGTTCCTTCACAGGAAGAGGGATGCACACACAGCTGGGAAGCCTGGCATGGCCAGCGCTGCGTGAAGGGACGCCGGGCTCAGGGCTGAGCAGGAAGCCGAGTCTGGGTGGAGGAGGCGGGTGGAGATGAAGGAACCACCCGGAAGCCCCATGTTGCCCAGTGGAAGCGGGGAATAAGTAGCCTGTGTCAAGGCAGGCACGGCGGCCTCACCGCATCCCGTGTCATGGTGGGGCGAGTGTCGGGGCAGTAGTGAGCTTAATGCCGCTCTGTTCCGTTGAGGGGACTCGGGTTCAACACTTCTTTTTTTTTTTTTTTTTTTTTTAAGAAGTTGAATATTTTATTATTAAATTGTTTATTCTCCTGCAAGGCTGTTGCTTCACTGTATAAAAATAGCACCAGCAAACACAGTAGATCGCAAAGTTGAGACAGTAATATTCTTCACTAGACACTATACAACTAACAGACTTTTCTCCACTGGCAGTTACTTCTAGTGGGAAGATCATTTTGACCCAAATCCAAGGATAGCTGTAAGCAAGTTACACTGTCATATAAGGTATAAGATAACCATGTTATCCTTGAATTACATAATTTTTGTAATTAGTTTTATTAGAGATAATTTCAGGAATTCTGAATATTATAACTGGAGCCTAGCCTAAAAAATCACAGGATGCTGTGGAAAAGATGCACAGTGTTTATCTGAAGGCATTAGAAAGGGGTATTTTCTTCAGGAAACATTGTTACAAGTAGTTTCTTTTGCTAAAAGTTGCTTTTTAAATATCTATCCACCACTAATTTAAGACAACTATGCTAGATTAAGTTGTTTCAAAGTAGTTTGTTTAGGGGTTCCATTTTCATTCCTCAGTAGATTTTATGTATTTTTCATATGCTTCTTCACTCATTAGTTCATCGAGTTCTGAAGGGTTACTGAATGTCATCTTGATCAGCCAACCATCTTCATAACAAGACTTGTTGACAAGTCCTGGATTTTCTGCTAGAGCTTTATTTCAGTTACTTCTCCTGATAGAGGGGACTAGAGTTCACTAGCAGCTTTCACACTTTCCAAAGCACCAAACTCCTCTTGTTTGTTCAACTTTGTCCCAACTTCAGGCAGACTACAGTAAACAATATCTCCCAAAGCTTCCTGTGCAAAATTGCTGATTCCCACTGTTCCAACACCGTTTTCTGTTGTTACCCATTCGTGTTTTTCTGTGAATTTCCGCACTGACAGCAGAGCAGGGCCGGTGCACAGTGCCCGGACAGCACCCGCCTGCAGTCCCCAGGGCCGCGGCGAGCAGGGCGCGCTGGGTGCCGAGATGGCATGCAGGCTGCGACCGTGGCCCGCACACTCCGAACTGCTTGCAGCGTCATGTTCGCATGGGTGCAGAGGGTCTCCGCGCGACACCTAGAGCACCCTGGCCGGCAGGGGCGGGGTGGGCGGGTTCAACAGTTCTTAGGGGGTGACGTAGCAGGCTTTGGGGCACAGTTCTGCCTCCAGACCAAATCAGACCCTGCTGCCCTGGGCAGCCCGGTGCTGGGGACCAGACAGGAGGTATCCGGTGTAGTAGTCCTCCCGCTCTGTCCGGAATGAGGGCTGCACTGGCTGCCCGTCCCCCTGGGGGGGGCTGCTGCCAGCAGGCGTGGGTGGGTGTGAACACATTCTCACACAGGCGTGTTTCTGCATGCAAGGAAGCCGGGAAGTGGGAGCACATGCAGTCCTGTTCCCTCGTGTGGGACCAGGAGAACTTGGTAGAGGGGCCCCTTGGAAGTCGTGTCCCGACACCAGAGCTGCGGCCCACTCCACCAGCCCCAGACGCACCCCGTTCCCTGAAGGGCCGTGTGCTGGTCCCTCCTCTGTCGGCCTTCAGCATTCAGCTCCACTGGCACCTACTGCCTCCTGTCTGCTATTCTCCGCTCCAGCCGGCTGGCTTCTCTTGCAGCCCCAGTGTCCTAGGTCCCCGGGTCCTCTCCCCTCCTCTGAGCTCTGGAGACGGCGTGGGCTTATCTCGTGGCTTAGCCTGCGAGTGGGGGATGGGAGTCGTGTTATCCTGAAAGAGCATGCCGGACATCCTCTTGTCTTGACCTCGCTCAGGATGTAGGGCGTGTGTTGCTGATCTGAGTTTCCTAGTCTCTCAGTGTTAATGAATTGAACCAAACTCTGGGACAGGACTGGAGAGGCAAAGCTGTGTTAGTGTCTCTCGCTGATGCTGGAGAGTAGAGGAAAGACATCAGCACCTGCATCCTCCTCTCCAGGCTCCAGGAAGGAGGCAGAGGCAGGACCCCGGCCCCTCCTGCTCCAAGTGGTTCTGCTCAGACAGACCCTGCACTGGTGCCGTGACTGTTGGTGTCGCGTGCAAGTGGCCCATGGCAGTCAGTCAGGAGTTTCAAGTGTGGATGAGTATGGACCACCTTTATTATACTCTTTTGAAATTGTAATTCTGTTTGAAGTGTTGGGCAGTTGATGGGTCAAAAGTATTGACAAAATTAGACTTTTTACTCCAGTGGAAACTTTATTTCCTAAATGGTATATTTCTAAAATAACCAGGGCGTGTATTAACACAGACCACCTGTACCAGACATAGGAGCAGCCCAGTTTGGGTGGGGTGGGATGAATGGGGAAACACCTAAAGCCTCACCGCATAGCCAGTGTAGGATAACGGCACGGAGAAGGAAGCGCGAGGGCTCAGGTCCTCCTTTTCTGTTCAGTGAGAAAGTAGCTTTATTCAGGGACATACTGTTAAAAAGCAGAGACATCACTTACCAACAACAGTCAATATAGGCAAAGCTGTGATTCTTACAGTAGTCATATACAGATGTGAAAGCATTCCATAAAGAAGACTGAATGCTGAAGAATTGGTGCTTTCAAATTGTGGTGCTGGAGAAGACTCGTGAAAGTCCCTTGGACAGCAAGGAGATCAAAACAGTCTATCCTAAAGGAAATAAACCCTGTGTATACATTGGAAGGACTGATGCTGAAGCTGAAACTCTAGTAATTTGGCCACCTGATGCAAAGATCTGACTGGTTGGAAAAGACCCAAGTGCTGGCAACAGGATGAGATGGTTGGATGGCATCACCGACTCAATGGACATGAGTTTGAGCCAACTCCAGGAGATAGTGAAGGACAGGGAAGGCTGATGTGCTGCGGTCCATGGGGCTGCAAAGAACTGGGCTCAACTTAGTGTGTGAACACCACCACCACTTTCCATAGAGAGAGTGTAGGCCATCTCAGAAGGTGAGAGTGACCCCAAAGGATGAGGATGCCAGTTTTCATAGGGATGGGTCCTTTCATATGCTAATGAGTAGGAGTACTCCAGCTGTTGGGGGAAGGGGCAAGGGCTTTCCAGGAATTGGGCCACTGCCCACTTTTCAACCTTTACCCTCCGCCTTGGAAGTGGAGTGCCCATGGGTGTGCCACTTAGCTTTCCGGCATGTTATGGCGAGCTTACACTGAGGCTCCAGGTCTAGTGGAAGTCCACTTGTCCACTGTCTTAGACCTAGATGGTTCTAGTCAGTTTGTGGCATGTTCTTGGGCTGTGTCATTCTTTCAAAGGCTGTGCCAGGCCCCCTTCCTGACTAATTCACCCCTCAGAGGTCTACTCCCACATTCATATGGGAAGCAGCAGAGGGACAACTGCGTCTTCTGCAGCCGCTTCTGGGCTGAGTAGGGGCACCGACCCCGCCTGTCAGGGAGTGAAAATCTCTGGATGCCTGATCTAGGGCCCCAGGGGCAGCACAGCGTCTTGTTTTGAGTGGGTATGGGCCGCAGTCCTGGCACAGCCATCATCTTGATGTGGCATTGCTATAACTGCTGCCATAGCCTTCCTGTTTTTGAAGATGAAGCATTTTTGTGACAACATCAAGGTACAATAGCTGTCTATAAACGACAGAAGACTTAAAAGGCACAGTTAAACATCTGATTACAGTGTAGTTGATAAAGAAGCTTAGTCATTGATATGACATACAGCATTTTAAGGTAACAACCAGAGCTCTAGCATTATACCAGGACGTGTTTCCGCATTAATAACATCCATACATTATACTTTTTAAATTTAAGAATTTTTTATTTGGGTAGAGTTGCCTTACAATGTTGTACAACAAAGTGAGTTAACTGTATGTATACATATATCCCCTCCCTCCCCCACACCCCTACAGTATGTTTTTAAGTAGAATTATTACTCATGTGATAATGCTCTCCATGTAATTTAACATGATAAATAATTGTCGTTAAATATTTCTCTCTCAAATGCCTCAAGGTCCCTCTGAAGCATCCCGAAGTTAGCTGAAGTCAGAAAGTTTCCAAATACTTGATCAAATAAGATCTCTCACTGCTGAAACCGTTTACCTCAGATTGGGACTTGAACCCACGTGGCTGGGACTCACACTAAGCTGGAACTCTGCTTGAGACTCAAACCAGCCAAAACCCACAGAACCTGGTTTCAGGACCTAATGAAGCTCAGGTTCTTGATGACTCAGTGAGACTAAGGAGTGGAGATAGGCAAGAAGTGGGTTTACTCAGACTCAGAGAGAAGAGCATACTCCACAGAGTATGGACCATTGCGGAGGGTGAGTGCGGCTGTGAAGTGTGTGGTTGGTTTGTATAGGCTGGGTAATTTCATATGCTAATGAGTGGGAAGATTAGTCCAGCTATTTTGGGGAAGGGGTGGAGAGTTCCGGGATTTGGGCCACAGCCCACTCCAGTTCAGTGGCTCAGTCGTGTCCAACTCTTTGACCCCATGGACTGCCGCACACCAGCCTTCCCTGTCCATCACCAGCTCCCAGAGCCTACTCAGACTCAAGTTCATTGAGTCCGAGATGACATCCAACCATCTCATCCCCTGTTGTCCCCTTCTCCCTGATGCCTTCACTCTTTCCCAGTGTCAGAGTCTTTTCCAGTGAGTCAGTTCTTCACATCAGATGGCCAAAGTATTGGCGTTTCAGCTTCAGCATCAGTCTTTCCAATGAATATTCTGGACTGATTTCCTTTAGGATGGACTGGTTGGATCTCCTTGCAGTCCAAGAGACTCTCAAGAGCCTTCTCCAACACCACAGTTCAAAAGCATCAATTTTTCATTGCTCAGCTTTCTTTATAGTCCAACTCTCACATCCATGCATGACTACTGGGAAAACCATAGCTTTGGCTAGATGGACCTTTGTTGGCAAAGTAATGTCTCTGCTCTTTAGTATGCTATCTAGGTTGGTCATAGCGTTTCTCCAAAGGAGTAAGCATCTTTTGATTTCATTTCTGTATTCACCATCTACAGTGAATTTGGAGCCCCAAAAAATGAAGTCTGTCACTGTTTCCATTATTTCCTCACCTATTTGCCATGAAGTGATGGAACTGGATGCCATGATCTTAGTTTTCTGAATGTTGAGCTTTAAGCCAACTTTTTCACTCTTTTTCTCTTTCACCAAGAGGCTCTTTAGTTCTTCTTTAATGCCATAAGGGTGGTGTCACCTGCGTATCTGAGGTTATTGGTATTTCGCATGATGTACTCTGCGTTTAAGTTAAGTAAGCAGGGTGACAATATACAGCCTTGTACTCCTTTCCTGATTTGGAACCAGTTTGTTGTTTCACGTCTGGTTCTAGCTGTTGCTTCTTGACCTGCATACAGATTTCTCAGGAGGCAGGTAAGATGGTCTGGTATTCCCATCTCTTTAAGAATTTTCCACAGTTGTGATCCACACAGTCAAAGACTTCTGCTTTATTGACTAATTGACTAATAAAGCAGAAGTGGATGTTTTTCTGGAACCGCCCACTCCTTGGTCTTTTAACAGTGCCTTGGAACTGTCAGGGCACCTCTGGGTGTGTCATTTCACTAGTTACAATTGAGGATCAAGGTCTAGTCTTGGCTAGTCTTGGTCCCTTTTGATTCTGATGAGTTTATGTTGTATCCTTGGGCTATGTCATTCTTTCCAAAGGTGTGCCCTGCCCCTTTGTCTCCTGTTACACTGAGACAGTATTTATTTGCTTCACTGGTAGCTCAGACAGTAAAGAATCTGCTTACAATTCAGGCTAAACAGAAAGAAAAACCAAATCTAGGTGTTACTTTAACTTATTCCCAACTAACTCTTTTCAGTATTTTTTCATTCCTCACACCTTTTACTGAAAACACATGCTTTCCTTAAAAGTTTTTCCATGTTGAGTTATTTTTCTTGCTGACACATTAGCAATAGATAAACCATGGTACATAACATTGATGACATCAGTTTAGTACTAGATATTTTCCAGATGATGTGAAACTGAAGTTCATTCTGGCCAGATTAGTTTCTGAGTATTTATATAAGCACTTAATTCTCTTTAAGTCAGTTTCACAGATCAGTTTTTGGCAGTACCTTACATCTACAAGACACACAGAGATACATTCGAACAGGCAGACAGAGAGGCCTTATAGTTCCTGTTCTAAAGTTTCAGCCGTGAGTCAGGTACAGCATTGTAAACCCACTAGTCTGCAAGAGAGGTTGGATTAAAATTGAGCTTCTGGCAGATGGAACAAACCAAGTTTATTTGTCTCACTGGCAAAACCCTTTCTACTAATATTTATGGAAAATGCTTAAGATTTTTATTTGTCCTTGACAAATTCCAAATTATTAATTTGTTTAAATTTGGCTGTGTGGGTTATTAGTTGCAGCACATGGGATCTTTATGATAAAAGGTACAATTCACAGAGAAGATAGACATCATAAACCATTAGACAACAAAGAAACAAAGAAAAATAACAAAGAAAAATAGATAAGCAAAAATCATAATCTTATATCCTACACAAATACATTTAAAATGTTATATCTTGTTCCTTGTTATTGGATGTCCAATAATAGAAAAGTAACAACAAAGAAAAATAGATAAGCAAAAATCATAATCTTATATCCTACACAAATACATTTAAAATGTTGTATCTTGTTCCTTCTTATTGGATGTCCAAAGGACATTTAGAAAACTTGGCTAAAAGATAAATATTACTTATTTTCAAAAAGTAGAATTTTTGTGTGTGTCATTCACTTATATACATATTTTTGAAATTATTTTCCATTGTAGGTTATTATAAGATATTGGGGCTTCCCTGGTAGCTGGTAAAGAATCTGCCAGCAGTGCAGGAGACGCTGCTTAGATTCCTGGGTTGGGAAGATCCCCTGGAGAAAGGGATAAGCCACCCACTCCAGTATTCTTGGGCTTCCCTGGTGGCTCAGATGGCAGAGAATCCACCTGCAATGTGGGAGACCTGGGTTTGAACCCTGATACCTGGATACCCTGGAAGAGGGCATAGCAACCCACTCCAGTGGATTGGATTGGGCTGGAGAATCCCCATGGACAGAGTAGCCTGGCGGACTACAGACCATGGGGTCACAGAGAATCGGACATGACTGAGCAACTAAGAACAGAACAAGATGTTGACTATAGTTCCCTGTGCTATACAGTAAACCTCTGCTGCTGTGGCATGTCCGTTTGCAAAGTGAAAGTCTGAAAATCTGACTTCCAGATTTTCAGTGAAAGTGAAAGTCGCTCAGTCGTGTCTGACTCATTGCGACCCCATGGACTGTAGCCCTAACAAAAATTCTCCAGAATACTGGAGTGGGTAGCCTTTCCCTTCTCCAGGGGATCTTCCCAACAGGGATTGAACCCAGGTCTCCCACTTTGCAGGCAGATTCTTTACCAGCTGAGCCACAAGGGCATTCTACTCATATAAGTCAAACAAGTGATTCTACTTTTTTGCATTTTAAAAAGATGGCAGAGATGGGAGTTCCTGGAGCAAACCAGGTAGGATATTTGAATCTCAAAGGCACAGGCAGGTTCCTCCCAAGATGACTTTCTTTAATCTTGATACCTTTTTAAGATCAATGGGCAAGGTTTGGGGAGTGGTAAAAGGATTGATGGGTTTTGGATTGCTTTTAGAGCCACACCTCTAGTTCTCTGAAGATCTGACTTGTAAAACAAGGACAGTTTTTTTTTTCTTTTTTAAAAAGAATTAGGTGGCTACCTCAATGATATTGAGAGACTGACACACCCATGTTCATGCCTGTTGGAATGTTTTACTTTTCCTCATTTAACTTAGGGGGGAAGCCTTCCCCAAAAATTCCTGTCAGGTACAGTTAGTTTAGTCAGACCATTGGCCTCCATTTTGGTAATCTGTTTACAATTTTGTATGGCCCTCAGTCTGTCTGGCCTTTGATGTAAGGAGGCTTGTCTATAGCCCCATGGAATCCTATTTTTAAAGGTACCAGGACAATTTTTTGCCAGACCTTTACATTGTTTGCATCTGTATCCTGTGGGCACCGTTGGCTTGACTTTTATAAGCACACGGAGTGGAAGCATTCATGGCATTGTGGTGTCTGGGTCTGTCCACTCAAAGGCAAAGAGGTGTTCAGAGTCTGGGTGCAGAAGAAAGCCACGTTTACTTCCAGCAGCGTGAACCAGGTCAGCAGCCCATAGTTTGACAGCTTGGATGGGGTAGAATGGAGACCTCTCGCTTGGGACTGAGCATGCTCCCCTCCCCACCAGAAATAACTCTTTATTGGTGGGTGCCTTTTCTTTGAGGGTCTCTAAACTGTACAGTTGCCTGGGATTTAGTGAGCGAGTCTGTTCCCTGGCAAGGGGGCAGTGCACTCTGGCACGAGCAGCACTTGGCTGGAGGCTTTCCGTCAGCCCCATCATCTTACAGGATTGGGGAGGAGGTCAGCCAGCCCCTGTTTCTACTAAGAAAACTACCAGCCACATCAAGGCTTACCTGAGACTTTTCCAGAGAAGTGAACTGCGGAGGCTTTTCCAGGTGTTCTTTGGGAGACGGGGAGGCCCTGGGCCCTGTTGGCCATCATTGGTTTGAGATCCCCAATATCCCTTCAGGACTGGTGGCGGTCACGCTTCCAGTGGCCCTCTTGTCCGCACCTAAAACATGTTTTCTCAGTGAGACAGCGGCTCTGATCCAGGCTTCCTGAGTCCTATCCTCAGCATGGGTCTTTGCAAGGGTGCATAACCTTGAGGTGGTGCTGGGGTTACGGCTGCTGCCAGTAATTAGGCTTTTTCATGTTGTCCCTGAATCCTTTTTGTCACTTCTCCCTTATAAAGAAAAAGAAAAATGGTTAGTCATTCAGCTCTTTGCAACCCCATGGACTGTAGCCTGCCAGTCTCCTCTGGCCATGGAATTCTCCGGCAAGAATACTGGAGTGGGTTGTCATTCCCTTCTCCAGGGGATCTTCCCAACCCAGGGATCGAACCCACATCTGCTTTGCAGGCGAATTCTTTACCATCTGAGCCACCAGGGTAGCCCCTTCTACCCTTCTATACTGTTAAGTATCCCAAAGGCCACATCCATGAGCTTACTGATAGCCCCCCCAGAGGGGACATGAGGGGTAAATGGTCTGGAAGACTGCCACCCCTTCAGAATTGGGATAGGTAGGAGCTCCCAATTGTGGACCTCGGGGAGGTTGACTCATAAGGGGATCACCTAAAACATCGGGCTCCTCTGGGGGGACGGGGTGTGAGCCAGGCACACCAAGCAGTTCTCTAGACTCGGATTTTGGAATAGGGTCTTGCTTCCCTGATAGTTGGTAAAGAATCTGGCTGCAATGCAGGAGGCCCCGGTTCAATTCCTGGGTCGGGAAGATCCACTGGAGAAGGGATAGGCTACCCACTCCAGTGTTCTGACCTGTAGAATTCCATAGGCTGTATAGTCCAAGGGATTGCCGAGTCCAACATGACTGAGTGACTTTCACTTTCATTTGAACATTAGGATGAATGGGACTTCCCGCCTGATTTGCCTTTACAAAGTAAGACCATCAGCTGCAAGATGGTATTGTAATTTAATGACCCAATTTTTTTGCCCTATCGGTCTAAATTTTCCCCAATTAGCTAATATGCATCTAGCAAGAGTCCATCTGGATGCTTGCAGTTACTCCTGTGTTTTATTGGGATGAGTTAACGGGTCTGATGGGTCCTGGCTGATGGTACTTATTTGTTCTGGCATTCTCCCAGTGTCAACAGTGGGGTCCCCGTGAGCACCTAAAGTCTGCCAGGTTGGTCAGCCTAAGGAGGACCCTTGGATTAGTCAAGGAAAGGATCAAGGGCCAGTCAGAGGGACAAGCAACCAGAGTCAGGGCCTAAATCCTTCAGACTTGAGGGAGGATTTAATTCAACAGAAAACTGTTGAACTAAACAGTTTTCACTGAAACAACAAGGACAGAGGAACAGAGCCCAGGGCAGGGCTGGAGTGCCTTAAGGCAGTGATCCACAGGAGATGAGAGCTGCCCTCTGTACAGGTCCTTGTGACGGAGGCTGTTGTCCACAGAAGTGACGGGGGCAACGCCCACCTGCTGGCTGGGCTGTCAAGGAGCCTGGAACCAGTAGACAGTCCAGGAAGTCAGGAGAGAAGCCTCAAGTCTCCCACCAACTAGGACACCTTAGAGCGTTTATTTTAAACCACTCAAAAAAAAAAAAAAAAATTGTTTCAGCTATTTATATAAGGAATACATGTTCACTGTAGAAACTCTGGAAAAGAAAATGAAGGAAGTCACCTGTTACCCCACCACCCACAGCCGACTACTGTTCTCCGGGATTTTTCCATCCGTGATCTGTGTGGGATCCCACAAGGACAAGCTGTTTTATAACCTGCTTTTACACTTCTGCTGTTTGAAGCGTGTCGCTGGCTCACCAAGTTCTCCACGCCCGCGTGGCACATCGAGGGAGGGAGGTGGCCCAGTTTTGTAGCCAGTCCTTTATTGTTGGAGTCCTGACCAACTCACCCCTGTCCTAAGTGATTGCGTTTCGTTATTTCGTGCAGCGATGGTTCTTGAAGGGGCCAAGGGCGACCTGGGCCCCCAGGGGACCCTTGGCAGTGCCTAGAGAGTTTCTTCCCGTTGTCCCAAGCAGCGAGAGCGATGCTGTTGGCACCTGGAGGCGGGCGGCAGCGAGCACCGCCTCTTCCCGCCTGCTGTTGGCCGCTCCGTGCTGGGGGGCGTCCTGGCCAGGCCCGGCTGCGCTGCAGGTGCGGTGCTCCTGGTGCTCCTGGGTGACTTCCACTCCAGACCCTGAGTGAAGACGAGTGTGTACTGTGTGGCTGGGCGTTTCTTAGACTTCCCATGTTCGACCATAGTTTCAAGGGATATTAAAATCGCCCTGCTTAAAGGTCTCTTGAATCCAGAGGAAAGGGGGAAAAGTTGTAGGGACTCTGGCTGAAGGGTCCATGGAAGGCTGAGCAGAAGTGCTCTCGCTGGGTGTATGGTCTTGTTCCAAAAATAGTGCAGCTTTCAAGTTCCGGTTGAGTAATAAGTGATAAAACAGGGTGGCCCAGGGAGCAGCAGTGGGTTTGAGTCAGGGTAGCCCTGAGCCTGTGGAAGACACTTCTTACAGGGTCCCAGGGAGCTGGACCCAGTTCCTGAGGGCTCCACCCCAGCTGTGGGCACGAGGGCAAGGCTCCCAGGGTGTTGACTTGACTGTCTCATAAGAGATCCTGCAGGGAGCCCTGCCCACCCGCCCTTCCTGGTGACAGGCCTGCACAGGGTGACTTAAAGTTCCAGCTCCTTTGGTCTGATCACTGCTAGTTCCGGGCATGTCTCACTGGGACAGTCTCAAAAAGGTGTGAACGTGTTGGACATTCTATCAGGAAGCAATGTGCCTGCCAGGCCAGGCCCCTCGGGTACCCCCGCACAGTCATTCCTGAGACAGTCCTGGGTGGTGTGGGGGGCTGGACAAGCGGGGGGGGCCTTCAGCTGGAGGGGGTACACAGGCAAGGCCTCAGGCCTGGAACCCTGCTGCTGGCCACGCAGGTGATGACACAGCCACCCTGGCAGCTCCTGGCCCAGCAGGGAGGCCTCCCACCCTGCTGCTGCCTCTTCTGAGCTGCTCAAGCCCCTCAGCAGGGAGAGGCCTTCCCAGAGGCGCACACTTCCATGCTTTCCGCTCTGAGTCACCAGACGACAGTCTGCAAAGCATGGCCTGGCCTGGCCCAGCCCCCACTAGCTGGAGGGGGACCGTAGCTGAAGAGGAAGCTGAGCAAAGGAGTCCTGCCTGATATGTGCCCCTGACCTGGAACTTCATGGCAAAAGGGCAAGTGCAGAACTGGGCCCTGGCCTGCAGGCTAGTCAAGGACCCCCAGGATGGTGCAGAGACCCCTTCAGTGCCAGAGGGCTTGCCCAGCCTACTCGGATGTTCACTCACCCAGCCTCTGCCCTCCTCCCCCAGCAAAGGCTCTGCCTGTGAGTCCCTCACACCCACCTGGCCACTGAGGAGGACGCCAAGGCATGCCTGCCACTCCACGGCTGTCCCTCCAACCTCCTGGTCCTGGGCCCTGGGGTCCAAGTTGGCAAAATGCCCCGGGACATGAGAGCCCATGGTTCTTGTAGGCATGACTGCCAGCCCCGGGCGGGCTTCTCCCAGGAGGGTCAGGTCTGAACGGCTGATTACGCAGGGGCAGCCCTGGCCAGCAGGGGGCAGCAGACGGTCGGGGAACTGAGGAGCTGGAGCAGACAAGCCCAGGGCGGGGCTGCGGGCTCGCCCCTCCCAGCTTGGGTGCCTGCCCACCCACGGTGGGCCCCCAGCAGCAGCCGGGAGACAGGCCCAAAGACCTTATTCCGAACAGCTCACCCCCTCCCTGTTTGGGGAGGCCCAGGAACTGGGGCACTGAGGGTCCTGGAGAAGAGGCTGCAAGGATGGGAGGACCAAGGGGGCCGTAGGGCTCCCTGGGAGGGATGGGAGGGCTAGCCTGGGGAGGCTGAAAGGGAAGGAAGCAGAGCAGAGATTATTTAGGAAATAGAGTAGGTGTTAGGGTGGGAGGGGGAGGCAACAGGGAGAAGATGCTTGCAAGAGGAGGAAATGGCTTTCGGGGGAGGAGCTGGAAAAGTACCAAATTTCTGGGCTCCTGCCCTTCCCCCAGCATCCAGAGCTCCTCCAGGCTACAGGCTGGGGCCTACTGAAGTGCCAGGCTCCACCCCGCAGGCCCCCGAATAGATCCTCTAGATGCTCAAGCTGGGACTCTTGCCAGCAGCCCAACCAGGTCCTTCAGGGAGGGCCGAGGCAGGAGGGCAGAGGTTCACGGAATAGGACTGGGGGCACAGCACGGTCCCAGCTGACAGTGAAGTGGGGGAGGCCAGGCCTCGGAGCCCGCGGCTGGGCCCTGAGCTGCCCTGGAAAGAGGAGGCACCACTCAGACCCGGACAGGCCAAAACTCTAGTTTATTTCAGCATCAGCAACATCTCAACCATCACAAAAATAAACTCTACCGAGGGCGACGAAGTCTCTACAGCAAGGCTAAGGGCTCAGCCACCACACAGCGAGCCTCCGGGGCGCGTGGTGGGCACAGCCTCGGCAATAAGTTAGGAAGCAGCGGAGGAGCTGGTGGAGGCGGCAGGTGCAGCCAGGGCCTCACTTCTGGGCCGGCATGAGGTCATCGATGGCCTGGCCCTGCTCCAGCCGCTGCTCCATCTCGATGAGCAGCTTCACCCCGTCCACCACCATCTGCACCAGCTCCACCTCCGAGAAGCCCAGGCGGTCCGCGTTGGAGACGTCGAAGACCCCGCCCACAGCGGCAGTGTCCACACCACCTGGGGAGACAGCCAGCTCAGCGGGGCTGGGTGGGGGGCTGCCCGGGGGAGCGGGCTGCCTCAGCGCTCCCCGCCACTCACCTGTGCCTCGCTTCTGAAGCCGCAGCCGCTTGAGCACCTCGGGGAACTTCTCGTGTTTCCCCAGGTGGGGCAGCTTGATGTGCACCCCGGCCCGCAGACCTGTACCCAGGTTGGACGGGCAGGTGAGGATGTAGCCCAGGTGAGGGTTCCACATGAACTCGTAGTTCTTAGACTTGAAGAGCGTTTCAATCTGGAGGTGGAGAAGGTGTGAGAGGGGAGGCGTGGCTGAAGACACCCCCCCCAGAGGACCAGCTGGGACCCGGGGTGCCCCCTCCCACAGGACCCTGAGGCAACAAAGACCCGGTCTCCCCAGGGGGTTGATGGGGCACCTCCATCCCTGCCTGAACCCTGGGGCCTGGCCCTGCCCCTCCGTGGCACCGGCCCTGACCTGGGTGAGGCCGTTGCAGAAGCGCGTGAACACCGCCTTCATGTTGCCCCCCTTCTGCATGGAGATGACCCGCAGGTGGTCCTCCTCGTTAATCCACACCAGGAAGGTCTTACTGTCATTGTGCCTGGGGGAGGGGAACAGTCAAGCCGCCTCCCTGGACAAGGGTCTCGGGGCACATCCAGGAACAGAACCTCTCGAGGAGCCGGGGCGGGGCACTTCCCAAGTCGCTGAGGTGCTCACCCCAGCTGGCCCTAGGGCCGGGGCTCTGCTTTCACGACTCTAGACCCATCAACACCCTGCGGGCACACACGAAGCCCTGAGCTGCTCCCAGCTAGCCGGTCAGGTACCGTGTGGTGCCCACCTAGGGGTTGCGGGGCAGAGGCAGCGGCCCCGCCCCGCCCACGGGGGGCCGCTCTATCCCGTGTGAGCCCTGTGAGCCCTGCTCCCCCACCTCGAGGAAGCGTCTGCGTCACCCCGCACCTGACCGACTCCCCGCGGGTGGCGAGTGGAAGAGGAAAGAGCAAACAAGGAGCCGCGGCTCCCGGAGGCGGGGAGGAACGCCGACACGACGGCCCCACCCGCTCCCGCACCTGCGCGGTCCAGGTCAGCTGCGAGGAGGCCGGGAGCACCAAACCCTCCCGAGGAGCGCGGCGCCGCCCTCCTCCCTCCGGCTCGGCGCGGGCGGGGGCCGGGGACACTCACCAGATGCCGCGGGCATCGGGCCAGTCGCGGGCCATGCCCGAGGCCAGCAGCAGGGGCGACACGGGCTTATCGAAAAGGAAGTGGTCGTCGATAAGCTGCTGCTGTTCCGCCTCCGTCATGCTTTTGAGCGCATAGTACCTCCCAGCCAGGTCACCGTCCAGGCTCGACAGGGCTGCGAAGGAGCACGATCGGGAGGACGGGTGGGCTCCTTCCCCAGCCCGCCACCACCCCGGGCGCTCGGACACCCCCAGGAGGCCCGCTCGGCCTGGCTGGAGCCCAGTCAGGCCCCCCGGTCCGGAGCGACACGGCCCAAGCCGACCCTCGCCCGGCCCCAGGGCGCTG
Source organism: Hydropotes inermis (assembly GCA_020226075.1). NCBI lineage: Eukaryota > Metazoa > Chordata > Mammalia > Artiodactyla > Cervidae > Hydropotes > Hydropotes inermis. Next base: position 63,721,024 of record CM035284.1, read on the forward strand.
TGGGCGCGGGGCTGGGTGTCGGCCCCTCCGGGAAACCCGAGCCGGCAGGCAGAGAAGAGCGCGGCAGCTCGGGTGCCTGGCAAACAGGCCGGCAGGGCCCGGGGCTGAAGAGCGCCGCGCAGCCGGCCCGACCCTTACCTTCGACGGCGAGCTTCTCGATGGCGCGGCGCTCCCCGCGGCTGCAGTGCGGGGGGAGGCAGAAGCCGCGGATGCTGCGGCCCGTGCGCACCCGCGAGCTCAGCACGTAGTTGGGATCCAGGTCGTCGCCGCCCTGGGGGCCCAAGCAGGGCTGAGCGCCGGGCGGCCCCTCCCCACCCCGCCGGCCCCCTTGCCCCGGGCCACCCGCACCTGCAGGTTTTCGGGGTTGAGGTCCGTCTTGTGTTCGTCGGTGGGCTTATAGCCTCCGTGCCGGTCCTCGATGATGGGGTCAAAAAGCTCCTTGAACACGTCGTACGACTCCTCGTCGCCGGCCACGCAGCCCACGGTCATGATATAGGGGTGGCCTGGGGGGAGCGCGGAATGCGGCCAGTGACGTCACTGCCAGGCCCAAGCAGGCCGCCGAGGACCCTGCAACTGTGCGCGCAAAGAGGGCGCCCCGACCTTGGCCCGGGGGGCCCAGGGGGCGGGCGCGTGGACCCCAGCCGCGGGCTCCTGTCCTGACCTCGGGCCTGAGGCGCGCGTACCTGGGTTGTCCACACCGGTCTGGATGACGTCGTCCACCGTGAAGCCGCTTGGGGTGCTCTTCGCGCGCAGCTCGGCGTACAGCTCGGGGGTGAGTACCTTGGCCATGTGGTTGTTGTGGCCGCTGAGGTCGGGGAACTCATCTTCGGCCGGGAAACGCAGCTTCAGCGTGTTGTGGCTATTGGAGAAGGGCATGGCGGCGGCGGGCTGCGGGGAGACGCCGGAGTCAGCGGGGACCCGACGCTCCGGGCCTCCTGGTGACCTGCTAACCACCCAGGGCCCCGGGCTCCGGTCGGCCCGGTCGCGGTCAAGGTCACCGAGGTCGGCGCTTGCACGCCTGGGGCTACCATAGCTCCTAGGACCCCCGGCCCAGCTGGAGCGCCTGCTCCAGGCGTCGGACCCCGGGAGGTCCGGAGCGCACGACGCCCTGGCCTTCGCCCCCCGGTCCGTGCATAAAAACCCCCACCTCGGTGCCCCGCGCCTCCCACCCCCCGGCCCCCCGGCTCACTCACTGAGCAGTCGGGCAGGGGCGGGGGCTCTAGGTCTGTCTGCAGCTCAGGGCGCGGCGCAGGCGAACAGCGGCGGCTCCGCGCTCCCGAGGCTCTTAAGGGGCGCGACGCAGGCCGCCCATTGGCCGCTATTTATAGCCCATTCATTCCATTGGGTCACGCTGCGGGGTGGTGCCGCCGCTTTGTCCGCCACCCTCTGCCCCCGGAGCACCCCCCCGCAACCCCAAGCAGCCCACCCCGACTATACCCTGACCGGGACCCCGCGCAGCCTGCCCAACCCCACCCCGCGCCCGCCCAGGATCCCGAAGCCAGAACCTCAGGCCCTCGGACATTCCGGATTCCCCCACACCCACGCCTGCCTCCGAGCGGGAAACCGAGGCAGGAGAGCCAGCAGGCACTTGAGAACGCTCGGCCTTGTCTGCACCCCGGCCCCTGCCTTCCCTCCTCCCGCTAGTCCTCGTGGTGGTCGCGGCGACGGGCAGGCGGGAGCCGTCCCGGGCTTCCACGGCACGTACCGCCACCCCCCGCCGCCCACCCCACCCCCGCAACCTTCTCCCTCCCAGGCTGAGTTGGCGCCGAGCCGCCGACCTTCTTCAAGGTGCCCGCAGGCATCTCCCCGGCGATCTTGGTGCAGAGCGAAGGCACGCAGGAGGCGCAGTCTGGCTGCGGCCCAGCCCGGCGGCACCCTTGGTGGCGTGACCTTGGGCAAGTCCCCGGGCTTTGGGGTCATCTGAGTCAGAGACTCAGCCCCTCCTGGTTGATGAGCGAATACTGACTGTGGCCCTGCTGGGAAGAGCACGGTCTCAGAACCCCCAGACCCCAGGCCTTGGCCCTCTCTTCCAGGGACAAGTTCATCTCCACACCCCACCCCAAAGGTCGTCCTCAGAGACTCTCCGCAGAGGCTGGAGGAAATGCTCAAACAATAAGACATGTGAGACTTAAAAGACAAAAAACTCACTGAAAATCAGAATCCTGCAAGTGAAAGTAATGACTGTGCCTTCCACTATCCCCAACACCCCAGCCTGGCACCAGCCAGTGTTGGCTATGGGCCGGAATGTGGGGAAACAGGCATTCACAGGCTGCCTGCAACTGTGAAGTGCTACATTAGCTTTGGAAAGTAATTTGGTAGTATTTATTAAAACATAAAATCTTTGTGCTCCGTGACCCGGCAATCCCACTTCTAGGAATCCAGCCTGTAGTCTCATCTCTCTTTGCACACAGGCCAACCCTCTCTAGTAGGAGAAACAAACACAAACAGACCTGTGTGTGAGCGGATGCCCATCACCTGGGGACTGGCCGGGGGTAGGGAAGGCAGCGCTCCAGTGTGGAATATTATACAGCTATTAAAAAGCATGAATTGGGGACTTCCCTGGTGGTGCAGTGGATAAAAATCCAGCTACCAATGCAGGGGACAGGGATTCGAGCCCTAGTCCAGGAAGATTCCACCTGCCCAAAGGGCAGCTAAGTCTGTGCGCCGTAACTACTGAGCCCCAGGAGCGGAGAAGCCACTGCAACAAGAAGCCAGCAGGCCACAGCGCAGAGTGGCCCCTCACCGCAACCAGGGAAAGCCTGACCGCAGCAACGAAGACCCAGAGCAGCCAGAAATGAATCAATCAACATTTTTTTAAAGGGTGAACTGGCACTTTAATGGTTAACGTCCATCATCTGGTTGCTTTGTGAACAAAACAAGGAAGGGAGAAAACACTTATCTGTGTGTTTATTCAACAAAATCCCCCCAGAACTGCACAGGACTGGTGGAAGAAGACTGTGAGCCCGGCAGCTGTCAGCAAGCAGCCAAGGGAACAAGATATGGTCAAGAACCAGGAGGAGACGGGTGCCTCCGGCGGGGCTGAGCGGCGATCCGTGTGCTGGGGCCCCTGAGGGCGCCCGGGCACAGAGAGAGCACGCTCCTCTGCCTCTGCCTCTGTGCAAGGCCCGCGGTTACCATGGAGGACTCCTGCCTCTTCCCTTGCTCAATTTGGCGTGTTTTGACCTGCTCCCAGTCAGCATTTTTTTTAGACCTGTAAAGCAAAGCAAGGTAAAAAGACAAATGGCTCCAGACTGGCCAGACAGGTGTCCTCTAAGCCTGAGATTCCTGTGTTCCGTGCCCCCTGCTGCCCCTCTCCCTAATTTTAGAAATATCTGCACCTGCCCTCCCCAGCACCCCACCGACAAAAGACTGATGGACTCAAAATTCTGTTTCTAGAAACCGAGTGCTGGCCCTGGAGGCCTACTTGACTTTCAGACCCCGGAGATTGAGGCGGGGGGCACTCAGGGCTTCCTTCCTCTTTGTAGCTTTGGCAGCTTCTCAGAAGGTCCCCACCACCACCACCTTCAGGCCACCAAGGGCCTGACCCACTTTGGGGGACGGGGACAGGGAAGGACCCCATTCCCCTCTCCCTCCACAAACAAGGTCCTCACTAGAGAAGCGAAGTCCAGAGGCTTGGGGTCTTGCCCAGGGTCTGCCTGGGGCTCCAGCAGTTCTCAGCCTTCTGAGATGCATGTTTTGTCCTCGTTTTGCAGATGAGCAAAGGGAAGATGAGAAGGTGGGTGATGGGGAACCAGGTCCAAGGTCTGGCAATCCCCCTGTGATCCAGCAGTGCCTGGCCCTGTGCTAACCTGCCTGAGGGCCCACCCTGCAGACCCCGAGCTGGCCACACCTGGGCTGGACTCAGACTGACAACACATGTGGTCAGCAACTGTGATGGGGGAAGAGAGGAGGGGTCTTGGAGGCCTTTAGACCCAAAAGTCAGGGTGAGGCCCCTACCGGGCAGCAGCCACTTGAGAGCCTGAGTGGTCTTGAGCAAGGGAACAAGGAGAGGGGCCCAGGAGGGTACCAGCCTCCACTTCAGTGGAAGAATGCTGCTCCCAGCTAACCGAGCCCTCCCCTGTGGACCCTCCAGTCTCCCCAGGGCCCACAGGAGCCGGTTTGGCAGCGTCTGGGCAAGAAGCTAGGTGACATCATCTGGCCAGTTTATGGTCCAGGTTTCTCAGAAATCACACTTGGTTACATATTAACCACCTGGCCCTGGAGGGGGTGGGGAGCCTCAAAGGAGTCCCTGGCCTTTCATCCACAGAACACGGCCCTGCTCGACAGGCACAGAGCGGGGCCAGTGGAGGAGGGCCAGGCCCCAAGCAGGGGCTAGGACTTCCTCCTAATGCCCTGTCCCTGAGCTTCACAGAACCCAAAGGGGAAGTTGGTTGGGGTCAGAAAAGGGGCAAGGGCTGCCTTGTGGCCACAGAGTATGGTGGGGCAGGAGATCAAGCTGGTCAGGGAAGAGGAGACCGTGGATCAGAGATCAGAGCAGAACGGCCCTCCCCAGAGGGCATCATCAGCCTCCTGCTCTCCTCCAGGGCCCTGTTCCTGCCTGTTCCCACCTTTCTTCCAATCTGCCTTTGGTTTTCTGAAGCCGAGTTTACTGACTTTAAATCCCAATCCCACTTTGGCCACATTAGTTATGTGATCTTAGGCAAATTACTTGACTTCCCTGAGTCTGTAAAATGGTCCCTCTCTCACAGGATTGTGGGTAAGATTCAAAGTGATGACACTTAACTGGGCTTACAGAGCATCAGGTTTTTTTTTTGGGGGGGGGGCAATATATAAACTCTGCCCTGGGCAAAGTACCCACCTGACCTGGCTAATCAGTTGGTGCTTGAGCACTCAGGCTGAGGGCTGGGCAGAATCAGAGAGAAGACGGACAGCCCTGGGAAGGCTGCCTGGAGGAGAGGGCAATGGAGAAGCTGGCCTACCAGCCCCACCCCCCAGAAAGGCGATGGGAAGTTGGGAACCAGAGGAAACCACTGCCGAGTCACTGAGTCCAAATTTAGGCTCTTAGTGTGCACTCAGCCTCTGAGTAGCTGAGAGGCTGGGGAAGAGGAACCCCCAAGAAGTGGAAAGTTGCTATCTCCCAGGAGAGCAATTAAGAGGTGATTCAGGCGGGTGCAAAGTCACCTGGAACAAAGGTTGGCGAGCTACAGATGGAGTTGAGTTGTCCGAGAGGAGGAGGCAAGGCTGTGATGCAGCCACACAGGCAGCTGGTGGTCAGAGCACTGGCCCCGCGGGGACAGGAACCCACAGAGAATGGGAGGTCACCAAAGGCCCCCACCTTCCTCCCCTGGGGTTCCAAGACGGAGGCCCAGTCAGGAAAGGGGCATGGAGGAGCTAAGGCTAGGCACCTGGGTCTCCATCATGGACTGTGCAGTCCGCAGACACCCGCGCCAGGCCCGCCCCACAGGAGGGAAGAGTTCAGCGCCCTACAAGTTGACAGGGCTCTAGAAAGGGGCTGGTTCCGCAGGGCCTGGCCACCCCCAGTTGTCCAGGATGGAGCGGCCTGGGCCTGGGAAGCGTGGCCAAGGTCAGGCTAGCGGGCCCTGGGTTGGGGCTCAGGCCCCAGCCTGGCTGGGTGGGCTGGGTGGGCTGGGTTCTCCATCACAGAAGGCCTGGCCCACGGGGACATGCGCACTGGAGGAAGACGGTCCCTGCCCCCGTGCCCCTCCCCCGCGCACACGGCCCGCCCAGCCCAGAGCCCGGCTCGGATTCAGCCCGGCTGAGACACAATGGGGCTGCAGACTCCCTGCTTCTGCGGGGCCCTCCGGATGGCCCTCCCCCGCTCGGGCCGCTCTTCCCGTCCTCTCCGACCCGGCCCCCAAGAGGAGACCCGTGCGCCCAGTGCTCGGCGCACCCTGGGCTCCCTCCGTCCTGGAAGCGGCTCCCGCACTCCGGAGAACGTGCCCGTTACAGGAGCCGCTGTGGCCACCGTCCCCTGCTCAGGCTGCCTCCCGCCAAAGCCTTGTGGGACCACCCGCTCCTCTGCAGCTCCATTTTCTGGAGTTTGACCAGTCACGCCCGCGCCCGCAGAGGCGACCGCGGCAGCGTGGGGGCGGGCTACCCGGGCTGTCGGCGGTCCTGGGCGCGAGCAGGTAGCACCCGGACAAGCCGACCTAGAGCGCGCCGCGGACGCGGGGAGGGGCGGTGCGCGCCCCGAGACACCGCCCTCTCTCCCGGGAGCCCCCGCGCGCGTCCGGGGGCGGGCGCCATGACGTCATCGGCGGGCGCCGCGCCCCAGCCGGCGGAAGTGCTGCCGCGGCGACGCGAAGCCACGTGCGGCGCCTCCAGGAGTCGGAGGGCGACGAGCGTCGCCGGTGAGGCTCGGCGGGGCCACGGTGGCAGAGCGCGGGTAGTGTGGGGGGCGTCTCCCTGGCGGGCCCTGCACGTCCCGGCAGCCCACGCGGCCGCGCCCAGCCCTGTTGCCGGCCTGGCCTGAGCCGCCGCCCCCGGCCTCTACGCAGGCCAGGCCGTTGTTGCTGTTTACTGCCCGCCGCACGGCCCCAGCCTCCGCTTGGGGAACCTGTGCATTTGCATCGCCCCGCCATCCGTCTACCCAGGAGCCCGCCACGGGGGAGGGTGAAGAGAGAGGGGAGTTCTGCCTTGCCTGGAGGTGACCTCACGGCCCCCCTCTGCGTGGTCCTTCTCTCGTCTCACAGCTAGAAAACGGGAGCCAAGCTCCCGGAGAAGGATGCCGAGGGAGAGGGTCAGGCCCTCTGTGGGAATCCTGGGACCCGGCCTCAGTCTCTCCGTCTGAGGTTTGGGCTGATGGCTCTCGTCTTAGGACCAGACCAAAAAGGGCTTTCTCCCTGGATGCCAGGCGCACAGGCCCGCCTCCTGGCCCCTTACACGTTCATGCCCACACTTCCCAGGTCCCCGGCACCTGCGGGACCAGCAACACCATGAGCTTCGTGGCCTACGAGGAGCTGATCAAAGAGGGCGACACAGCCATCCTGTCCCTGGGCCATGGCGCGATGGTGGCCGTGCGCGTGCAGCGTGGGGCCCAGACCCAGACCCGGCACGGCGTCCTGCGGCACTCAGTGGACCTCATCGGCCGCCCCTTCGGCTCCAAGGTGACCTGCGGCAGAGGCGGCTGGGTGTATGTGCTGCACCCCACGCCGGAGCTCTGGACCCTCAACCTGCCGCACCGCACCCAGATCCTCTACTCCACCGACATCGCCCTGCTCACCATGATGCTGGAGCTTCGGCCTGGCTCCGTGGTCTGTGAATCTGGTGAGTTCTGCAGGCTGCCTTGGTTCGTGAAGGCGGAGGTCAGACCCAGTGTCCAGGCAGCCTCAGCCTGCCCTTCCAGAGCAGAGGCACACTCACCATCTGTTTCTACAGAGTCTTTCTGGGGCGCTGACTGCAGCGAGGGGGGAAAGACACAGGGAAGCTGGTTAGGAGACTGGTGCTGTCCTCCAGTGAGACTTGATGGAATCTGACCGAGGACAGCCCGCAGGAGGGGCAGGTGCCCAGGGGTAAGCCTGCCTGTGTGAGGTGGGGAGGGGGTGGTGAGCTCTCCTCGGCGCTGACCAAGGTGCTGACAGAAGGGTAAGGGTGCCTGGCCTAGCAGTCCCACACTGCTGCGAATGGCAGCCCCAGGCTCAGGGCTGAGGATCGCCTCTTTCTGGAGGGAGGCCAGGCCTGCTCCAGGGTGCTCACTGCGGGAGAAGAGCCTGCCTTGTGCTCATCCCAGGCCAGCGCCTTCATTACTGAGGCCAGGCCTGGGGTACAGATGGAAGTACCTGAAGCCAGATATTCCCAGACTGCGTGTGTGCATGCACGCACACACACACATGCACGCACACACACACACATGTGCTGTGGATTGAAGCTTGCAGCCTGGCCAAGAGCAGCCAGGCCCAGGTGTTCCTGGATTTCCAGAATGTCCTGCACACCCCGGGCCCCTGTGCTCCGGGCTCGTGAAGAGTTCCCAGCAGCCCTGCTGCCAGCTTTTGGAGGCTTCAGGCCGTCTCCTCCATCTTTGAGCCTTGGTTTCTCCGTGCGGATGACAGGATGGTTGCTTTTGCCCATGCGATCACTTTGAAATGGGGAAAGTCAGATGCAGAACCTCAGCCGAGAGCGGGTTCAGAGAGTGGGTGGGGGCTGGGCAGGGGCCGGCCGCTTCGCACCAGGGGAGCTGGTGGTGGACAGGATTCAGGGCCAACTCGTCCCTCGCTGCCCGCCCCCGGGCATCCACGGCCAAGGCCTGGCTCCACTCAGCTGAAAAGCGCGGTCAGCGAGCGGGCTTCTGGGCTCCTCTGAGGTACCAGCTCCCCTTGTGGGAACTGTGGGTAGAGCCACGACAGGTCAGGCTGGGTTTCTGCTTCTTGAAGGGGACAGGCAGTGGGCCCAGCGTGACCGCCTCGGTGTTACTGCGGTCTGGGGGCTGCGCATTTGAGAGTTACTGAGAAGGGTCCCTCCAGCTGGGTGGTCAGGGAGGACCTGAGGAGAAAGCAATGAGTGACAGAGTGGGGAGCTGTGAAGAGCCACGGGGGATGGTCACCCCACGGGAGAGCCTCGCAGAGACCCTGTGTGAGGGGCCGTCGAGGAGGCCAGTGTGGCAGGAGCCGGAACGAGGTCAGGGAGGAAGCGCACGCTGCCAGGGGGGTCACGAGGAGTCCGATTCTGCTGTGGAACAGAGGGCTGGTCTGACGGAGGCTGCAGGGAACCCGCGGCTGTGGAGGCAGGCCTGAGGGCAGGGCTCGGGGGCTGTAACGGAGGGAGGGGGGCCCAGGTGGGCGCTGTGGGCAGCTGGGGAGAAGCACCTCCTGGAGAGATGCCGGTGGGGGCGGGGGCGGCTCCAAGGCATCTGGCTGGGCGGTCACCGCCCTCGACACTGGGAACAGAGGCTTGGCAGGGCGTGGACTGAGGCTGGATCGCTCCAACACTGCACTCGTAAATGCCGGGTTCTCTGCGGTCGCGGGGGAGGTGGTCAGTGTGCAGTGGACACAGTATCTCCATCATGCTTGGCACCTGGAGCCATGAGGGGTGGGGAGGTCATGGGGGGTGACGGCCCTGGCGCTGCAGGACAGGATGGCAAGCAGAGGCGCAGCCTGAGGCTGGAGGAAAACGGGGGTGACGACGTGGGCACACGTTGGTCGCCGAGTCAGGGTGAGGGCAGAGCTGCCCCATGTGGCAGGAGTGGACTGGGGCTAGGAAGATGGACTGACCTGCATCCCTCGGGCTCAGCCACCAGGTGGGATGGGGCAAGCCTCTTGGTCCACTCTGCCCAGACCCTGCACGGCCCTGGGGCAGTCTGGCCCCTCTAAGGACCCCTGTTGGGACCCTGGTCTGGCAGCAGGGTTTGCTCCAGAGCTGGGGTGGGCAGGACTGCCCCCCGCCCAGCAGGACCCCCGCCAGATCAATAGGCAGGTGGCTCCCCTGCGCCCACCTGGGACAGCCCCTGTGTCCCAGAACCCCACAGGGAGCCCTGGACTGGTGCCCACTGGTAACCGGGGCTCAGCCGACCTCATGGACCCCAGTGGGTCTCCCCAGGGTGAGGGTAGGCTCATTTCCCGCCTGACTCTGTCCCCCCTGGCCAGGCACCGGCAGCGGCTCCGTGTCCCACGCCATCATCCGCACCATCGCACCCACGGGCCACCTGCACACGGTGGAGTTCCACCAGCAGCGGGCGGAGAAGGCGCGGGAGGAGTTCCAGGAGCACCGCGTGGGCCGCTGGGTGACCGTGCGGAACCAGGACGTGTGCCGCAGCGGCTTCGGCGTGAGCCACGTGGCGGACGCCGTCTTCCTGGACATCCCCTCACCTTGGGAGGCCGTGGGGCACGCCTGGGACGCCCTCAAGGTCGAAGGTGAGCTGGGCTTCTGGGAACAGGGGGGTCAGGGGGTCGGGGTGGGTCAGAGTAGCCCAGGGAGGTTCGGGGGTGGTTGGAGAAGTCAGGACTGGGGAGAGCAGGGCTCAGCTGGGCCCCTGCCCCTTGGCTTGGCCAGCTCCCACCCCAAGGTGGGCAATGTCTGAGGTCCCTGGGGAGTATCCCGGCAGCCCTGCCTGACTGAGAGGCGGGGCATGCCGGAGGTTAGAGGTCAGCCCTGACCCCAGCCAGTCCCCCCAGAGTCTCCCCTCCCCACCAGCCGCAAGCCGGGCGAATGCGTCCCTTTTAGGGAAGATGTTGGGTGCAGAGGCGGGGAGGTCGGCTCTGAGCCAGGAGGCGCTGGCGAGGCCCTGGGTTTTTCCCTTTTCTGGAGAAGTTGCTGGCTCCGGCAGCCAGGCCCCTGCCTCCTCCCCGCTGAGCAGAGCAGCGGGAGGGGGAAGCCCAGAGCCCCGGGGACGGCCCGCCCCTATGAATGTGGATGCCTGGCCAGTGGGTCCCAGTGGGTCCCCTGCCCGCTGGCCTGGGACTGCCGTGTCCTCGGTCTGTGCCAGGGTGGCCGGGGAGCACCAGCTCCCCCCCACCCCTTCTGCTAGGCCCCCGACGCCCGCCAGTCCCTCCTGCCCCAGGACCCCAGCGGGCCCAGGCCCGGGTCCCCCGAGGCCAGAGCCGGGCGCGCGGCCTGGGCTGAGCGCAGGCGGCCCCTGGCCCGGGAGCCCTGCGTGTGTTGTCCTGTTCCCTCCGCCCCACGGAGCCCTGCTCTGCGTCTGCTTGTCCTGGCCCAGAGGCTCCCGGCTCCCTCGTGGTCTGGCGGTTCTCCAGGGCTCGCCTGCCCGGTGAGCCCGGCGCCGGCTCGGTGCGGCCCCCAGGGCTCGGCCCTGCCCTGCGAGGCCGCCTGGGCTGTGCGCACGAGGGCCAGGCTTCCCGCGGTGACCCTGTGCCTTCCGGCTTGACCTCAACCCGGCCTCCAAGCGCAGGCCTCCCCGGCGGGGCTGAGGTGACCAGGCCTCAGGGACCTTTGAGGGCTGTCCCAGGCCACCTCGCCTCCCCCAGCCTGGCCTCCCCGCCCCCTCCCTGCAGGTCCCGGGCTGGCTGGGGAAGGAGGCAGCAGGCAGGAAGGGGCTCCCGCCCTGCCCATCATCCTTGGGCCTGAGGCTGGTTCCGTAGGCGCCTCCAGTTGCTGGAGCCGCGACAGCCTTTAATTTTCTGTGACAGCAGCCCCTGCCCCGGGGCGGCTCCTTGCGGCAGGAGCTGTTCTGGGAGGCTCAGCACTCCAGCAGCTGCCCTGCGGAGACTCCGCCCTGGCCCCAGCCCTCGCCCGCCAGTGGGGGTTGGAGCGGTCGTGCCCGCGGGGGCCCAGGGGTGAGGCGGTGGGCTTGGTGCAGGCAGCCCCTGCCACGTGGGCCCTGCCGGCTCTTCCGCTCTGAGGCCTCAGCTACTGGTGGCCGGAAGGCTTGGCCATCCTTGGAGCCCAGAGCGGGGGTCTGGGCGTCCACGCCTCGCACAACAGGGTCTCTCCCAACACCCACTCCTGAAGGCACTGGGCCACAGACCCCTGGGCGGAGGGATGGCCGGTGGGCAGGGGTGTGGGCAGAGCTGGGGGGGTGGGCTCTGGGGTGGCCAGGGGCGGGGCTTGGGGCCGGCCCTCTGACCCAGCATCTTGCCCCACCCCCGCAGGTGGGCGCTTCTGCTCCTTCTCGCCCTGCATCGAGCAGGTTCAGCGCACGTGCCAGGCGCTGGCAGCCTGCGGCTTCGCGGAGCTGAGCACCCTGGAGGTGCTGCCCCAGGTCTACAACGTGCGCACCATCAGCCTGCCCGCTCCCGACCTGGGGGCCAGCCCCGGCCCCGACGCCGGCCCCTTCCGCAGCGGCACGCCCATGAAGGAGACCGTGGGCCACACCGGCTACCTGACTTTCGCCACCAAGACTCCGGGCTAGGGAGCAGCCCCCCGGGAGCTCCGGGGAGCTGGGAGGTGAAACTCGGGCCAGAGACTGCCTTGTATGGTCAGCGGCTGCCTGCCGGGCCGGTGTTTAGAAATGGACTTGGAGTGGGGAGGGTGGGGCAAGGGGGCCTCCCTGACAGCTGGCAGGGTGGCGGGTGGGGGTGCTGCCGCCGTGGAGTAGCATCATGGCCCTGGGGGAAGCGCTCCCGTCCACGGCCCCCCGAGGTCAGTGTGCCCGCCCTGCCAGCTCATGGCCTTGCAGTCTTCACTGCCACGGGCTCCTCCGGGTGGGCATGTGGCCAGCGCGGGTTTGACCCTCTTGGGTGACCCCAAACAGGGAGGGCAGAGGAGGAGGCCCGGGGACAGTGGCCTTGGGCCCAGGACCCTCGCCGCCTGGCTGCCAGCAGAGCAGTGGCCCTGCTGCCTGGCCTCAGGCCCGACTCCCAACCGGGCACTGCGCCGGCGGGCCCCACCCACCACCTGGCTTCTCCACCCAGGAAGCGCCTGGTCCAGCCAGAGCCCGTGTGCGGATCTGTGAGAAGACAGCGTCACTCTGCGGAGAGCAGATCGGACGCGGGCTGCCTCCTGGCGGCCGGCGGTGCTAGAGCTGGTTCGCGTGCCTGCCTGGAGGGGCCCTGGGGTCCTGGACTGAGCACCGCCCCCCCCCCGCCCGGCCTCCAGCTCCGTGTGGCCCCCCCCACCCTGTTTCACAAAAGGCCTGGGTGCCTGCCCTGGTTTCAGCCAGCCGGCAGGAGCCTCCGTGACCCCGTGTTGGCATGAGAGCCCCGGGGGCCCGTGCTGGCCTGGGATTGCGGCCCGACCACGCCCAGCAGAGAAATAAACACTGTTGCCCCCACCGCAGTGACTGGTCCCCTGGTGCCTCAAGGCCCGGCCTCCGCTCCCCACACCAGCATCCAGCTGGACCTCACCACGCGGCCACCCGGCCGCTGCTCCTTCCTCTCCCAGGGCCGCTGCCACGGGGCTGTAAACTCCAGGACAATGGCCTGGGACGTGGTGGACAAAGGGGTGAGTGTGTGCCCACCCCAACCCCCACCCGGCTGCAGAAAGGGCCACTTGTTCCCGGGAGTGGGGGTGGGGGGCAGGAGAGCGTTCCTGGCTCTGTGTGTGTGTGTGTGTCCATCTGTCCATCCGTGTCCGTGTCCGGCTGGGCTCAACCTCCCAGGCCTGCTGTTCTGGCCCCAGGCCACCACCCAGGTTTTGGGGGTCCTTGGAGTTGTGCCAAATGAGGTGAACCTCCAAGAGGACCAGTCTCCTGGCAGCAGCATCACGTGGAGGGGGGGGCATCTTCTGTCTCCTAGGAAGACCTGTGTCCCCTCTGAGACCCTAGGGTCCTCCGAACCCCTTGCCCTGTTCCAGGGGTCATGTCCCCCTTCAAGGACCTGTGCTGACCTCTGACTCCACGCCTAGTGTGTGGACAGAGGAAGGACCTGGGCTCTCCTCGGCCTTCAGGAAAGGCCTGGGGGGGTGTCTGTGTAGGGGGACAGCCCGCTTCCCAAGGGGCTTAGGCCGGCGGCTGAGACCACTGCCTGGGGTGAGGCTCTGGGGCCTGCACTGGGGGCCCTGTGAGCCGGAAGGGAAGCCAGCCCAGGATGGATGACGGGCAGAGGGCCACCAGGATCGGGGTCAGGATTCCTGGCCCCCAGTCCATGAATGTGGTTGTACTTGGCACAGAGCCACTTTTTTAAGGATGGATGGTCCTCCAGCCCCTCGATTGGGCCCACACTGAGCCCCCAGAGCTCCACCGTACCTCAATCCCATCCCAGGGGCTTCAGCCTGGAGCCCTATCTGGCCCTGAGCCAGCAGTGAGCTCCCGCGCATCCTTCAAAGCCCATCAAGCGTCCCAGTGCCTCTCACCCCTGGCCCCCAGGTAGTCTCGCTCAGCCGTTTCCTGCTCCCCGGTAGCCCACGCTAGTGATCTCCCCTGTAGGGCTGTCCCTGGCCAGGAGCCCCAGCAGACAGACGGGCAGAAGCCAGGTGGTTCCCTTAAATCCTTCAAATGGGGCGTGTGCCACCCAGGGCCCCCGGTGAGCGAGTGACTGATGAGCAGGTCACTTGGTCACCCCCTCGAGGCAGCAGCCTGGGGCTGGTCACAGGACAAGGATTCACCAGGAAAGTCCCGTCCAGCCCCAGGCATGCACCTCTGGCCTTCAGTTTTTCCTCAGGAAGTCTTGCACCCACATGGCCCTGACCCGAGGGGTGTGATGCATCACCCTGCCACCCACCCCCACCCCAGACCCTGGCTCCTGGGCTCAAGCCCTGGAGACAGCTGGCCTGGCTGTGAGACTCACCTGTCTGGAGGGCCCAGGTGGGATCAGAGCCCACGTGTGTGGGGGCTGCCTTCAGCCAGCTCCCCTGGAAGCCCCCCGGCCCTCCCCCCTCAGTTCCAGGGTGAGCTGCCCCTGCCTATCACCTGTGCCCCCCTCACCCTGTCATGTGCCTCAGAGGGGCTCTGCCCAACCAGGGGCAACGCGGGCTGTACCTGCCTCACAGGGTGTGGTCAGGGCAGGGTGGGCTTCCCATCCCTGCCCCCACACCTCTGCTGTGTGCTGCCCCCTCCCCATCCCCTTCTCTCTGCCTCCGTGGCCTCTGTTCTCCCAGAAATGTATGGCTCTCGGGCCTCTAGCCTGTGTGGGAGACAGGTGGACTGCCTGGGACCCTGGCCCGGGATTGGGGGTGGGGATGGTGCGGCTCCTATCCCATCCTAGCCCAATGCATGGGGGGAGAAACAGGCCTGTGCTGCAGAGGTGAGACTCACTGAGATCCCACCCACCCAGGACCTCCCACACCTGCCACACTGCCCCCCTGTGTGGTTGCTGGGTGTGACCGTAGAAGCCAAAGGGGAGAGATGGCTGTTGTAATCCTAGAAGGCTCCTTGGGAGAGGTGACGGTCCTGCATGTGGAAGGGCTGATGGGACTTAGAGGCCGGTGAACAGCCGGCTCCCCAGCAGGAAGCTTCCCGCGGCCCAGGAGAGGGAGTGGAAAGCACCAGGAGCGGCTGCTTTGGAGCGAGGTTGGATCAGAGGGCAGCCTCAGGCTGGAAACTGCCAGCCACGTTTGCAAGGCTTCTGAGCTCACACAGGTCGGAGGACCAGTGCTCCGCTCTGCCCAGGGCTGCGGGGCTCCCATGCCAGCCAGGGTGGGGGGTGCCCCTTCCTTCCAGTGGCGCCTCAGGTAAGAGGGAGAGGGGGTGGTTGGCCCTGCTGGAGGTCTTGGCTTCCAGTGCCCCCAAGAGAGAGCGAGCAAGTGGGGGGTCCAGTCCTCAGGGCAACCATCTTCATCAGCCTTGGGCACTTTCACCCAACAAATGGGCTGAGCACCCTGAGCACCCAGGCCTCCAGGGCGGCCTGTCCCGTCCTCAAGGGCTCCGGGGACCAGGCACATTCACTGCAGGCGGGAAGAGCCTGCTCCAAGCAAAGCAGGCAGCGGGGGCAGGGAGGAACAAGAAGGCCTTGCCAGGACGCGGCCTCTGCAGTGCCAGGGAAACACGGACTCTGGACAGGGTCCCGAAGGCCTTCCAACCCCAGCAGAGATGGCCAGACCCCACGTTGCCCTCCTGAGGATGCACTTAGGGGCTCAGGCTTCCAGAATCATCCTCCCGCCCGCCTGCCTGGGGCGGGGGGACGGGGGGGAGGGACGGCTGCCACGAGATGCTTAATCACATGGATGTGTGTGCAGTCTGTGTCCACAGTGCCTCGATGACGGTCAGCACCCGTGGGAGCCTCCGCCACCTCCAGAAGACCTCTGATCTTGCATTTGCCAAGGCCCGAATTTGAGGACTTCTTCTGAATCCATCTGAGAAATGTCCTCTGCACTTTGTAGCACTTGAATAGGTTTTTGCACCTTCAGGGACACTTGCATGTGTGTCAGAAGACTCGACACTGAGACTCCTGGAAAATCCGGGTCATCCAGTCTACAGTTGTGTAACTAAACCAGAAACAGGCTGTTGGATCGCGCAGAGGCAGGCAGCATTCAGCTGACCCCCACAGTTTGAGAAGTAGGTGTATTCGTTAGCTGTCGCCACAAACATGCTGCATAACAAATAATCACCCTCAACACTCCCCACCCCCGCTCCAAAAAAAGCGTTCGGGCTTAAGGCCGCAGCCAGCTGCTCCGGGCCTGTGGCTTGGCGGCACTCGGCGACCAGAGCCGGCTCTTCCCCGTGTGGGGCCAGAGCTTATGTAAACTGCCCCTCCCCTTCCTCCTGGGCCCAGGCGCGGTAGGGGCAAGCCGGGTCAAGCAGGCGCCTTTCAGCCTTTGGCCACAGGGCCTAACCTCGGGTCCCAGAGGAAGGAGAGACCCTGTGATTTTAGGGGAGGAGCCGCAGGGCCGGGCCGGGGGGCACGCGGGGCCTCGCCCTCCCCCCCGCGTGTGCGCACGTGTGCGTAAGTGTGTCTCTGGCTCGCCTCGGGACGAGGGCATTTCAAAGTCAGGCTGCCTGGGAAGTGGCAGCGCCGGTGGGAGGGAAGTACTCGCTCCCACCAGGCTGAGAATAGCGCGGAATTGGGTCACGCTCCCGGGAGCTCGTCACAGCCTCCAGCTCCGGACGATAATCAGCTTTCTCCCCGAGAGCTGTCCCTGCAAGAGCAGGGCAGGCCGGCTGCGGGCACGTGTTTAGAAGAAGCCGAGGGGGTCGAGGCGGACGGGGTGGGGAGCCTCCATGGAGCCGCCCCCGCTTCCCCTGCTGTCCCCGCCCGGCCGGTCGCCTTCCCCCTTCCTGCTTGCCCCACCGCTCCCCCACTCCTCAGGGCCCGGGGACTCCAGGGGCATGCCGGTCCCCAGGGCCCGGCGCTGCGACAGGGCTCCACGGTGCCCCACAGCCCCCGCGCCCCCGCCCCGGCCCCCTGCAGGGTGAAGGTGTCCGTGGGCACCCCTCTGAGGCCGTAGGAGGCTCAGGTCCCTCCAGGCCCTGAGGCCTGGACGTGGCCCCGGTGCCCCCACATTCCC
This sequence comes from Hydropotes inermis, assembly GCA_020226075.1. NCBI lineage: Eukaryota > Metazoa > Chordata > Mammalia > Artiodactyla > Cervidae > Hydropotes > Hydropotes inermis. The sequence continues at coordinate 63,737,776 of CM035284.1, forward strand.
AGCAAGCCGTGGGTGCACCCGCCCCCGCGCCTGGCACAGGTGGGCCGGCCCCTCCCTGGGCGGGGCGACCCTGCACAGCCAGGTGTGGGCCGGTCCCACTGTCTGCACACAGCGTGGCCTCGCCTTTGGCAGGATCCCAAGCTCCGCC
>CM035284.1:63738023-63800761 GCA_020226075.1 Hydropotes inermis
CACCCAGCAGCAGCCCCACGACCCCCCCCCCCCCCCCCCCCCCCCCCCCCCCCGCTTCCTGTTTCGGTCGGTCCTCCCCAGGACGAATCCTGCCGCACTGCCCTCCCCACCCCCGGAGGCCTTTGGTCCTGTCTCTGCTGGCCACCCGCCCTGCCGACCGCTGAAGCGTCCAGACGTGACCCTGCTGGAGAGGCGGAGGTCCTGGGGCTGCTGCTGGGTGCTCGCGGCCCTTGCCTGCTGCCCTGCGCAGGGCTCCGAATCCTGCTCCCCCCACGCTCTTCCCCCCAGGGACGCCGAGTTGTCCGCGGGATGCGGTCTGTGGGCAGCAACCCCTGCGTGTCTGGTGGGGGTGGGGGTGGGCACAGGACTTGGTAAGAATACCAAGCTTGGCCTCAATCCCAAGCCTTAGTAAGAATCTCAAGCAGTGTTTTGGACAGATGCCCCCAGGTGGTTCCGACTTGAGAGGCACTAGCTTAGCTAATCTTGTTCCCTCTGATTCGGCCACTAGGAAGCTCAGGGCCAAGTCTGCGGCCCATCTGGCAGCTGTGGAGAGACCTTCACCCTGTTTCATCTTATTCCCCACCTAGCTTCGCCTGATGTCTTCCTCTCTTCCTCCCAGAGTAGCCCTCAGAGGACTGAGGAGGGTGCAGGTCCTCCCAGCCCGTGTTCCTGTTGGCCCCTGGGCACGCTGCCCCCGAGTGGCACATTAAAATGCCAAACCCATCCTCGTAGCAACTCGGTTAGTCCCTGTGGCCCACACTCAGTTGCTCCCGTCCTGTCCGATTCTGTGACCCCGTGGACTGTAGCCACAGGCTCTTCCGTCTGTGGGATTTCCCAGGCCAGAATACTGGAGGGCGTTGCCATTCCCTCCTCCAGGCCATCTTCCCAACCCAGGGATCAAACCTGTGTCTCCTGCATTGCAGGCAGATTCTTTTACCACTGAGCCATCGGGGAAGCCCCAAGTACCTCTGACTGAGACAGAGAGATAGATAAGATCCCCTGGAGGAGGGTACGGCAACCCTCTCCAGTATTCTTGCTGGGAAATCCCAGGGACGGAGAAGCCTGGCCGTCCGTCGGGTCACAGAGGGTCAGACACGACTGAGCGACTAACGCTACAACTATATCCATATCTTTCTGCTGTGGGCATGCCCACTGCCGTTTTTGGTTCTTTAATTGTTACAAAGGCGCCAGGCAGTCATCATGTTTCAGGTGACAGAACCTTTCCTGAACGCAGGCTGCGGGTGTGTTCAGGAGACGTGGGACTGCTACGGAGCGGGGTGGGGCCTGGACCAGCTGCCTCCAAGCCACCTGGGAACTCGGGGAAGTGCAGATTCCCAGGCCCCACCTGGCCACGTGCACCTGGAGCTCAGGGGTGGGGCGTGGAGGGCCCAGTGACCCCCACCAGAGGAACTGGGACCTCTCACACTGCTCTCTTCTTTCTTAAACAAAACCTGACGTCCATCAAATCTTGATTGGCTTAAACGATGTGGTCACAACTCGGGGGAGCTTCCAGCACCATCCACCGGGCTCTTTCCGAGGCCGTGCTGTAGTCAGCAAGAGGTTAATTTTGCCTCCTTGGGTTGGAATGTTTGTGCGCAGGCCCCAGGCCCCTCTGGGATCCCCGCATCTCCCAGCGGCCTCATCACACTAGCCCCCGAGATCCCAGAGCGAGAGCAGCAGGGACCTCTTTTGGTTCTGAGTTGAACAAGCCAAATGTTTTATTTTACAAAATAAGACAGTTGGAACATTGGAAGCCTGAGTGGATGTCTTGAGGTTTTGGGAACGACTTTTAGGCGTGCTAATGATACTGTGAAATGATAGGGTGGCTACAGTCTGCCTCAAAATAACCTGGGGGGAGGGGAAAGCTGCAATCCTGGTCCCGAGACCTGGCAGCCTCTGGGATTCTCTCTGCTTCTGCATTTCTTTGACATTTTCCATAGTAAAACGTTTGTTTTCGGCTTTTTTTTTTTAAGAAGCAATGCTCTAGGCAGCCATTAAGAGGCCAGCCAGGTCAATGCCCAGGGTCACCAGACTCCTCCTAAGTCAAGGATGGTGGCTTCCCAGCGCTGGGGCAGGGAGCCGCGGGTCATGCGCTGTTTGCCACGAGAGACATGCAGGGGGCTGGCCCCAGCTGGGCACACAGTGAGCCACGCACTCTGCTCCTCCCAGCGTGGGTCCAGCGGCCGCTGACCTGGGAGCCCACTTGCCGAGGGGGAGGGTGGACCTCAGGAGCTGCCCCCCTGCCTCGGAGGGCGGGACGGGCAGGGCTGCAGGGACCCCTCACTGCCCACCTCCGAGCTCTGAGGCGGCCCCTCTCCTGGCCCGTCCCTATTCCTCCTTCCAGACCTTCCCACCAACCTGGCCCCCTGGCCCCCTGGCCCCGGCTGCCACCAAGGTCTGACCTCATCCGCAGCCCCCAGAAAGTAGCTGAGGCCTCCAGCCTCTTGCAGTGAGATCTGCATGCAGCTCAGGGAGTCCTGGACCCACAGACGCACCCCCGGGGCCCCCTGCCCCTCCCTAGCCTGTCTCCTCCACGCCTGCCATCGAGGCCACTTGGCTGCCTTCTGGCCCTGTCACTGCATTTGCTGAGAAGGTGAGTCTGTGGGGGTGGGGGTGGGGGCAGGGGGAGGGAGTGAACCAGGGGATGAGGCATCTACAGGCACCCACAGGGCCGGCAGCGGGCCGATGGCTGCCCAGGACCCAGGCCACCGGACACGCCGACGGGAAGGCTCGGGGCCGCTGGACACGCGCGGTGAGCACGGCCTGGGACTGCGGGGGTGAGGGCCTGGCCCAGGAATGCGGGTGGTCAGCCGTGGGGCGGGAGTGCAGGGCCCACAGAGGCCTGTTGATAAGCTACGGGCACAATGGACATTCCGGGTCCCGGGTAACAGACTGGCCGGAGACCTTCCTGGGCGAGAGGAGATGGGGCCCAGGCCGCCCCGCCCCCGCTCCCCTGGCCCCCAGGACACCGAGGCCCTTGGCTGCCTGGCCCCTCGGGGCCCCCGACAGCCAGGCCTGGGAGCTGGGCACCCAGTGGGAGGGTGGTGAGCGCGGGCTCCTGTGACTCAGGCTGCCCCAGCCTCCCAGCTGGCCACTGCCTCCAAGAACCAGGCTTCCTGGACGGTCCTTCCAGGTTCAAGCATGGGGCTCTCACCGAGTTACGAGCAGAGCTTAGACGCCTCAGTAGGACCCAGTCCTCTGCCCCACCCATTCTCAGCCCAGAGGCTTGGCACCCCACCTGGCCAGGGCCGACTCTGCCAGCAGCCACGCCTGGCAGGGCCCCAGACCCCTAGCAGCGGCCCCGGAGTCCAGCGTGGCAGCTTTTGTCTGGGACAAGACAAGGGGCCGTGTTGGCTCCCTTCCGGCTCCACTTCCTCCCTCCGTGGAGAGACTGCTAAGGAGCTCTGGGCCAGCCTGCCACCAGCTGGCGCCTGGGGGAAGGGGCTGGAAGTCCCCGCCCCGCCGATGGTCCCTGAGCTCCTGGTCCGCCCCGGCCCTCACCTTCACAGATCTGCCTCCACCTGAGCAGCCGAGACCCCCAGAGATGGGTGTCCAGGACCCTGCCCAGCCTGCCTCCTCCCGCTTGGTGGTACCCAGGCTCTGCCTGAGCCGGGTGGTCCTCGTGGCCCAAAGGCACCAGCTCCGCATCCACAGGACCGGCGTTGTCCCTTCCTTCTCAGCTTTTGCCCCTCTTTTCTGATGCCCTTTCTCTGCTGGCCCCCCCTGGGCCGCCCCCCCCCCCCCGTCTCTGCCCGAGCAGGTGCCCATTGTCATCTGGAGCGGGATCCCCGCCCTCACCGTGGACAGTTGGCAGGAGCGTGGGTGTTTCTCTAGTCCCACCGCCCCTGGCTGCTGGGTGGTTTTGGGCAAAGGCCTGCAAGCCCCTCACCCCAGCTCACATATGTGCACACGTGCACACACGCAGAGATGAGTCCACAGGTGCACATGCCAGGCGTCATAGGATCTGGGGAGATAATGGATTCAGAGCCCCGGCCCCGCCTGCTGGTCCTGGGGGACCCAGACAGACAACTGGACTCCCCACCCCCGCCGGGCCGAGACACCCCCCAACAGCCGGCCCCAGCAAGTCTTCCGGGTGGGTCTGTACCTCAACAGGTGCTGTCACTGATCAGGAGCAAGGCGGGGGCGGGGGGTCGGGAGAGGGAGAGGCTGCTCCTGTCCCCTCCCCGGCCCCCCACCCCACACTTCCCAGAGACCAGCCCGGGCCTCCAAGGCCGAGCAGGGGCCCCTCGGGGGCTCTCCTCGGCCAAGAGCTGTGCACAAAGAGGCAGCTGCCAGTGGGGCGGGCTGGGGGCGGCAGCCTTTGTGAGCCTGGGCCCCTCCTGGTGACCTCACTGCGGGCCAGAGAAGGGCCCTTTCTTCCCAAAGGCAGCGGCTGTTGGGAATCTGCCTGGGGACAAAGCTGCCGCCCCGCAGGGGGCCTCATGACATAAATTGGGGGGGGGAGGGCGGCTGCAGCTGGCGCCTGGCGCCTGGACTAGGACACGCACGCCCTCGTGTGCAGACAGGTCCCCCCCACGCACATGGGAGCACGAGCTGCCCCCCTCCGCTCCTTCATTCCGAAACTGGGCACTGGCCCTGGGACGCAGGAGGGCATCTGGTGGATGAAGGCGTGAGTGGACGGGTGGGGCGGGCCTCCCTGTCTGGGCGGGGACTTGGGACAGTGGGTCACAGTGGCCCCCGGGCTCCGGAGCTGGGCAGGGAGCTGTTGCCCTGAAGCGGGCACTTGGACACCCAGAGCCACACGTCTGTGCCCGTGGGAAAGCTGAGGACTGCCAGCGAGGGCCCAGGCCTGAGGCCACAGAGCAGGCACTCCGCAGGGGAGGGCCGGAGAACACCTGGTTTTCAATGAGAAAACACACCTGGTGGGTGTCGGGTGACAGCCACCTTCTGTGGGGCCAAGGGCTTCCTGTCCCCAGGGCCCTGCGCTCGAGCTCCTTCCCTCTTCAGGGCACCTGCCATGTACCAGAGAGGACCCCTACGTGAGGCCCTGCTGGGTGGGTTAGCCCAAGAAGGCCAGTGGTACAGGCCCCGTGGACATCAGAGACATAGCCCATGGATGCCCCAGATCTCCTCTGGGGCTTGCTGAGTCTCCCTGGGCAGTGGAGACGCTTGTCCGCGGCCCCAAGGCTCTGAGTGCTCCAGGTGGCCTTCCCACAGGCAGAGGCAACCAGGGGAATGGCCCTGAATGTCAGGCTGGTCGAGGAGGCAAGCCCAGGAGGCCTGGTACTGTCAGCAGGGCTGATGTCCGGCCGGGGCTCTCCTCCAAAGACTGACAGCCCTCCGCACCTGCCCACCTGCCGTGCGCAGAACCTGGCCCTGCGTCCCGTCCATGCTGAGGCCAGAAGCCAGGAGGAGGTCTGAGCGGGCAGAGGCACCAGCTCAGGACTCTGTCCCCAGAGCTCCTGGCCGCCCCTCCCACCCAGACGCTGTCCTGACTTGGGGGCCTTGGCCCCAGTTGTTTGGTTGGGGTCAGAGATCTTCGGGGCTTGTGGTCACTCCAGCAGCACAGAGAGCTCAGAAATTTCTGGGCTGGAAACTTCCAAAGCTCTTTGGCAGCCACTGGGGCCCAGCCCCCAGGAGACGGGACAGGACAGGACAGTTCTGTCCCATCACCCCACCTGTGGACGAGCAAGCGCGGGGCTTCCAGGTCACTGAGCCCCCAAAGGCCGGGGCGCATCCCAGGAGCCCGGCACCCCTCCCTGGGGCCAGTGCTAGCAGGTGGGGGGCGGGGTGTAAGTAGGCCAGCGCTCTCTGCCGCGTTGCTATGGCGCCGCCGTGCTGCTGTGCAGGCTTCCTCCTGGGCCCTGTTCCCAGGACACCTCGAGCTGGCTGCCAGGCGTCCCTCCCCGGCCCGGCCCGGCCCCATCAGGGGCTGCTCTCAGTCTCCGAGCCCTCTGCTACCCCAGGCCCCTCGAGCTCCCGCAGGCCTCTGGGGGTTCTGTGGTGGGCTGTCTGTTTCACACACATTTATAAATGCATACACACACAGGCACTCACACAGCACACACGAACACACAAACCACATGCATGCATGCACACAACACTCGCATGCATGCACACATGGAACATAAGCACACGCGTGCAGATGCGGCACATGCGTGCATACAGCACAGGCGCACAGTACACAGAGCGCACACATGCACACACAGCGCATATGCATGAACACACAGCACCGCACACCTGTGCACCCACTCACAGCACGCGTGCAGCCACACGAGGCGGTCCGCCTGACCCAGCAGGAGTGAGTGGAGGCAGGCTGCAGTGCAGGCCTCGGCTCCGAGATGCCCCTGAACCCTGAGGGGCTTCGATGCCCAGGGCTGGACCTCAGAGGCCTTGGCAAGGGTCTGTGTCAAGGCCGGCGGCCCTGCTGAGACGGGGCGGGGAGGGGCTCTTCGGGCCTGAAGGGCAGACTTAGCAGGGCCCCAGCGGTCCACCTGGGCCCCAGGTCCCACAGGGCTCTCACACCTCGGGCTTCTGCCGCGCCCGCCCCAGGCCTCAACCCCAAGGTGAAGTGGCCCTCACTGCTTGCTTCACAGACAGTGACTGGGGGAGGCCCTGGGCAGTGCCCGGGGCCTCAGGGAGCTTGCAGAGGCCCTGAAACCCTGGGCTGCCCAGCCTGACATTAGCTGACGTCAAAGCCTCGGTGAGGGAGCTGACCTCGGGTCCCCAAAGGCCTGCTGGCAGGGACCCCAGCAAGGAGGGGTGGGGAGGGCTGGGTCCCCTGGGGCAGGGCTGGGCAGGAGGGGCTGGCAGACTCCCAGGTCCCCTTTCAGGGTCACAGCCGGGCTCACAGAGCCCCTGCCCGCATCCAACAACAGGCCTGGCCTGGGGTCCCTGTTCCCCGCCATCTGTGGGCGTGCTGGCTCCTCCCCCACAGGGGGGCTGCGTCCTTCGAGCTGCCTCCTGTGGTGCTCCCCGCCCCGGGAGCACCTCCATCCTCAGGGTGACCTCTGCGTCCCTTAGAACCCCAAGGGCCCAAGGAAAGGCCTGAGCTCTTGGCAATGGCAGGCTTCCGTGTAAAGGCCTGAGGGTCCAGGAGGCCGACGCTTGTTCATGGGGGCCTTAGCTTTGAGCCCCCCCATGGCCTCCCCAGTTCATGCAGCCTCTCTGGGTCACTCAAGACCCCCTCTCCCGGTGCGGTTCACTTGGGGTCGCCTGGGCCCCGCGGGGCTTCAACAGCACAGCTCCTGTGGAGGAGCGGCGAGAGGGGCCTGTGGTGGTGCACTGGAAGGGCAGGCCGGGCCTGGGGCAGGCAGAGCGGGTCTTAGGGCCCCCACCCCACGCTTCCTTGGGCAGAAGCCTGGTGGAGCAGTAGCAGAGGGAGGGGGCTTCGTGGAGGGGCGGGCGGTGGGCTAGAGGCAGGAGCGAGCATGCCAGGTCCTCGGGGAGGGCAAGGTGGGAGCAGCCGTCAGCACAGGGGTAGCGGAGAGGGCTTCGCTCCTGGTGCTCAGGTGCCATTGTCACTGAGACCTGCCTTGGGCACAGGCCAGTGCCGCCCTGAGGCCAGGCGGGGCCAGAAGTTGAGGACCCCTGCCCCTTAGGCCACCACCAGACCCCGGGGGGGTGGTGGGCGAGGCAGCTGGAGCCAGTACCTCTGTCCCTGCACCCGCTGTGCCCGGCTGCCGTGGGCAGCACTGGGCCAGAAGCCTGCCTCCCAGGGGACAAGACGCACGGTAGCCTGAGCTGCTACGGCTGCCGCGGACACAGCCCGGGAGGTCTGCAGTGGGGAGTGGGGGCCCAGAGCAGGACAGGCCTCCCTGGGCGCCAGGAACACGGGGGGACACCCGGGCACGGTGAAGCCCAACCTCCCCTCCCCAGTGCCCACAGAAGCCTCTCCAGCCCCGAGGGCCCAGGCCCCCAGCCTGCGCTCACCCACCTGCCCCTGGCCTTCCAGCTCCTGGGCCCTCCTGCCCTAGACCTCAAAATACAGAGAACAGACTGGGATCACCCAGCTTGGGGTGGGGGTGGGGGTGTCTGTCCAGGGCCAGAGCATCTGGGAGCCCTGAGGGCCAGCACACGGGCTAGGGGGCAGGGGGTGGCACTTGCATGAAGTGGCGTTTGGCTTGAGTGTGAAGGTTGCCCTCAACTGCCCAGGAGGGGGACCAGCCTGCCTGGAGACGGATGCAGGCAGGGGGTGAGGCTGCCCTGCCTGCCAGGCCTCCCGGCTCCACCCTGACGGCATGGTGCCATGGGTCAGGGGGCTGACCCCAGCCGGGGATGGTCCCGCCGAGCCCTCAGCCCGAGGGGCGGGTCAGAACCTGCGAGAGGCTCCGGCCCCCGCAAGGATCGTCAGAGCCCAAGGTCGCCGTGAGACAGGTCATGGAAGCCGCAGCCAAGCGGCGCCGAGGCCACCTGTCCAGCATCTCGAGGGCAGGTGTGCCCGGCGGGGCCCCGGCCCGACAGCTGCGCGGCCGGCTGCTCCCCCGACCCGGCCCGGGCGGGTCCAGGGCTTCGCGATTCCGGGCCGCGGGCGCCGCGTGGCGGCCGCACAGAGAACAACAAGCGGTCGGGGCGCGGAGCTGGGCCGCGCTCCAAGGGCCCGGGCCGCTCGGGAGCAGGTGCCGCGAGGTGCGGGCCCGGCTTTGTGGGGGCCCGGGCCGTGGGGCGGGTCGTTCTAGGTCATCTCTTCCCACCCGCCTCGGCAGGCGCCGCGCAGTGGGGCTCATACAGGCGTCCAGGGGTTCATCTGCGGGGACCCCCAGCCCCAACACCCAGGGCAGACAGCTGGCCCACACTGGCCCAAGCACACTCTAGCCCCTAAACGGCCATCCAGGGCAAAAGTCCCCGGGCCAGGCTTGGTGGAGCTGCTGCGGCCTGGGCCTGGCATGTCCCCCACCCCAGAAGCACCGGGTCCCAGAGGCTCCTGAACGTGGCTTTCTGTTCTGCGGTTGGGTGGGACTCTGGTCTAGGATGGAGTCGGGCCCCTCCAGGTGCCCTTAGCTCCCCAAGCCAGCGAGGCCCCAAGGGTCCAGTCTGCGGGCTCCCCCACTGCACCTCTGGGCCCGGGCACTAGCCGTCGGTCAGCCTGCATGCTCTTCCCCAGACCCACCGCGCTGACCTGCTTCCTACACCACCCCTAGGACACCTGAGGTCGGGGGTGAGGGCCAGATGCCTGTTTCCGGAAAGATGGAACCTGGGCCTCCCAGAGAAGATAAGACCTCTGAGCACGGCCTGGGTATGAGGAGGCTGCAGACAGCACCGACAAGACCTCAGGCTTAGGAGCCAAAGACTGGGTCCTCGCTACCCCAGGACAGGGCTGGCTTATGTGCCTGTTAGATTCTTTGAATTTTTTTTTTTTTATGGCCACACCATGCACCTTGGGGGATCTTAGTTCCTGGTTGAGGGATCCAAGGCAGGCTTTCAGCAGTAACTGCATGGAGTTTGAACTACAGGACCACCAGGCAGTTCCTTCTTTGCACCTTTAATAACCAGCCCATTTGGTTACTCAGCTCGACCCAGGGGTCTCTGCACTGCTTATGTGACCCTGTCCCCTTGAGACCCTCCTGCCGTTAGGCCAGAACCCCGGGAGCCCCCAGTCCCTGGGGCCACCTTCACTACCCTTGTAAGTCCTCCCCTGGGTCCCTCACTCTGCCTGCTTCTCTAGCACCCCCTGCCCTGGCCCACTGCTCCCAGTTCAGCCTCTTCTCTGCCATTGGGGCAAGCATTCAACAAAGCTCCTAGTCTTCAAAGACCCGAATCCTCCCCGGCTCACCAGCCCCACCCTCGCCCAGCCCCCTGCTCCCTGCCGGGGTTCTCCCAGGCCCCCCATTGTGCCTGGCTCCAGACTTGGGGCCCCTGCACCAATGCTCCCTCGAGGCCCCCCACTCTGGGAGTCTCAGTGTGAAGGGCGGGCCTCCAGCACAGGGGTCCAGGGCATAAGCACCCTCACTTCCAGCCTGGCCAGCAAAATGAGGTGACGGAGGAAACCACAGGCCCAACCCGGGGGCCCCACATGTGGGGGCTGCCGTGTCCCTTTGGCATGTCACCCAGCTGGGCGCTCAGCCAAGCTCAGTTCAGCTCAGCATTGCTCAGAGGCAAGACTGTTACACGCCAACCTGGCCGGCCTTCCCTCCATGCCAGCGTTGGTGGCGAGCTGGGCGTGAGGCAATTTCCTGCTGGTGATACCAGGGTTTCAGCTACAGGTGCAGGAGACCAAAGGGCTTGGAATCCTGAGGAGCCACAAAGGGTCGCTGATTTAATTTGGTTTTTGGCCGCACCATGCGGCTTGCAGGATCCTAGTTCTCTGCCTAGGGCTTGAACCAGGGCCTTTGGTAGTGAAAGTGCCAAATCCTAACCACTGGACCACCAGGGAATTCCCAATTTCAGACACTTCATGAAGCGATGCAAACATCTGAGACTTTCCATTCCCTTTTTCAGCCAGTGTTTCGGGGGCTGTGTATTATGTGCCAGGAGCCGAGGACACTTTCTAAAGAGGAGCACGTCCAAAGGAGACCCGAGTGCCTCCCGCTGCCAGGGCCTGAGGCGGCAAGGACGGAGAGATGGCTCTGCCGGGGAGGGCACCGCCTGGCCAGGGAGTGATGGGCAGTGGGCCCTGGTGGGGGGAGCAGGTACCTGGCCATGCCCACTGGATGGGCAGGAGGCCGCGGAGCCCACAGGTGGCCCACCCTGCCACCATTCCCTCCGCGTCCTGAGTCCCCTGGAGGACGAGGTGGGACAGTCATGTGGGCATGAGGACCGGGAAGCCGGGGGCTACAGGGTTAAGGGCACAGGAGTTTAAAGGATTATTATACAAAAGCAGGCTTCTGCTGTGACCCAGGAGTGAAGACAAGGTGTGGCATTCAGTGTTTCTCAAGCGGGGAGTCATGGGACCCGAGGCCTCAGAAGGTCTGTGGCTCCCCGGGGGACCTGCCAACCCTGAGTTGTCGGGTCCTGAGCCTCCGTGCCCCCAGCCCCTTCCTGTCCAGCTGGCCCTTGTGGATGAAATCGGAGCCTGGGGTGGGCCCCTCCGGGTAGGCCCTGAGCTTACCTGGGCCGCGGGCTGCCCTCCCGGTTCACTGTGAGGTCTTGGGCAAGTGAAATACATTTAGTACCAAAGCCTGCCTCAGAAGGGCTCCCAGAGTCTAACACACATGTACGCTCTCTCTCACAGGAATGGAATGGTTCATCCAGCGATAAGCTTGATGAGGTGACGCAGTGATAACAGAGGCCCCCCAGATATGCGGACGGCGGGTGCCCGCCTGCACCTGCCCCCCGCAGGCCCACAGCCGGCGCCTCTGCACCCAGAAGCCAGAGCCCCGCTGGGCCGCGCCGGGCCCCTCAGCCCCTGGGCAACATCGCCACCCAGCCTGCTCTGGGGTCTCTGCTGTCTTGCTCCTGACCAGCCTCGGGGGTCCCTGAGCCCCAAACCTTAGCCTCCCTGGCCTCTGGCGCCCACGTTCTCTCTCTAGCACACCTGCCCAGTTCCAACATCCAGGTGTCTCTGCCCGAGACAGGGGCGGGACGGCTGGCTCACCGCCGCGTCTGGTTGAGGCGCACTGTGCTGTCTTCCACCGTGTCCGACCCTTTGCCCTTGGCCGCCCCACGGACTGTGGCCCGCAGGCTCCCGTCCACGGGACTTTTCAGGCAGGCATAGAGCAGTGGGTTTCCATTTCTTCCTCCTCTGGGGATCTCCCTGACCCAGGGATCGAGTCCATCTCCCGTCTCTGGCACTGCAGGCGGCGTCTTGACCCGCTGAGCCATCGGGAAGCCCATGGGGCCGAACGCAAGGCCTTGACGACGGTTTCTCACGCGTTGGTGACCCCAGCCTGACGGGCCATGCACAGCCTGGCGGTGGCAGGGGCTGGAGCTGTCAGGTCTCCCCCGAGTGAGTCTCTCTTCTGCACCTGTACGGCTGACTTGTCGCGGCCCCAGCCCTGCACAGGTCACACGGCTGCGGGGCAGGGCTGGCCGCACGGCTTCTCCACCTGAATCACTGGGAGGAACCCGGAGAAGAGAGGGGGGCTTGCAGGAAGAGGCTGGGGAGAGGCAAAACCAGCTGCTGCCCCCACATAGTGAGCAAGGGCGACAGAGCGGGTAGGCAGAGCCGGGAGGCGGACGAGGGCAACCGTCTGAGCGTTTTGGAAACGCCGGATGGACTCACCAGTCAGAAGTCCCACCGCCCATCTGGCTGGGTTGGTGGAGCATGAGACTCTTTAATGGTCAGAAGTAGGTCTCCATTAATGAGTTTCCACAGCACACTAACTCAAACCTTTTCTCTGGGGAGAGGTTCTTTCCAGAACACTTCCAGAGCTTTCCTTCTTACATATTGGGGCAACTCGTGTGTGCGGCAGCCGGAGGGCATGCTCCCCAGGAAAGCCGGGCTGAGGCCACGCCTGCTCCGGTTCTCTGGCCCTCACACTTCCTGGGTTGTTTGAACGGGAACAGTTACCCCTTTACCCACCACCCCAACTCTGGTCTGTGCTCACTGCAGCCGCCTCCCTACATCACTGCCCCCAACTAGAGTGAAGGCGCCCCCAGGCCCCGGGCGGCCCAAGGCACATCCAAGTCAGACAGGACCCGAAGGTGAGAACATGAGAACAGAACTCACACCTCAGACTCACAGCCTTTCTCCACTGCAAAGATAAGCTAAGAGATTTTTTTATTTCATCAATAATTAAGGGTATACTAGTATGCATATGTCAAAATAATACTGAATTATTTAAGACATGGCATTACAATAGTCACACGGTTGATGGAGGGGGATGGGAACCAACACACTGGAATGACACACCTTTATTACACATTGACATCAATGGCAAATATTTCTCCAATCATTCTCAAAAACACTATGAGTTAAAAGCTAAAGAGCTTTGTTTGAAAAAACCTGTATATACAGGATAAGCTTAGAGCCTCAATAAAACATTAAAAACACGCCAAGTAAAACAAATGACAAAAATACTGGTTAAACCTTTCAAATATACTAAATCATGTCAAATATCAATATACTATACCAAGGCAGTTCAGCAAAATAGAGCATTAAATTATACTTAGTAGACACATTCATTACATTTATTCTCATAACTACTTCATTAAAGGCTGATCAGTCCACTTGGAGAAAGAATGACCTGAAAGCAATGCTGAGGGGAAGGTAAAGAAAGCAAACATTGCCAGCCACTTTTTTTTGCATGAATACGTATAATACAGTTTAATGCAGACCCAAGGCCAAACACTTTGAGGGGGTAGGTAGGTCTTACTTCTAATACAGATTCTCTTCATGTAAGATCATAAAAATACAATACAATGCAGTGAGCCCAACTTAAAAATTACATGCAGCAGCCCATGGTCACACGACGCCTCCCAACAAGGGACAAGGAAAGCTAAACCAGTGTCTCATTAAGGGAAGAGGGTCATCAGGTACAAGGAGCTAGAGCAGACTGGAGTCAGGAACCATCACTCCCCAGCAGTCACTCAAGGCTGATCTGATCATCTCAGGGACCAAAATAATCCACGTGAGAAATCTGAGACGACTGGACGGCCCGGTATCCTGCACTCACCCTGACGCTCAAAGCTGAGCCGTCTGAAGCGTCTCTGCGGGTCACGGGAAACTGCTGGAGATGAACAGGAAGGGAAGATGGGCTTTCAGATAACCGTGGACACTCAAGAGGAAGTGCTGACAATGAACTTTCAGATCTGAAGTTAATGTGAAGCAGAAGGCCTGGTGTAGGATGTGGGTACGTCTGAAGTGAGGTTATCGCCTTGATCGCCCACTGATATAACTCAAACTGTGCTTGAATTTAACAACACTTCAAGATTTCATTTGGTTGGAATGAGCTGCAATAAGGTGCCCTGAGAGCCCATTGGATGTGCAGACAGGAGGCTCATCACCCAAAGACCTCCGATTGCCCTTTGACCCCAGTATCCTATGAATCTAGGATATTTCTAGTAGGAAGGACAGGTCAAGAGCTTTTCATTATTGGGCAGTACTGAGGCAAAGTGAAAATTCCTTAGGGCTACACATTTACTCTTTTAGGTATTTAGGGCTATTCCTTTATTCACCTTATTTTTTAGCTGTTTACAAAGTTAACAAGTTAATATCTGAAAGAAAACAATGAATTACTTCAGAGTTCAAAAGACGTACTCTGACACAATTATTTTGTGAGGGTGACTACAGAGCAGTTTGTTGTTATGATACTGGGACAGAATGTTATCAAGGCACTTCAGAACTTTGGGAAATCCTTCTGTTTACATCAATAGGCAACTGTAAAACTGGTTCCTCAAAATATACAGAAATATGTATACCCTTTGGCAGAAGAAAAATTTCACACAGTGACAGACCTTATTGGCCCTTTCAGGCACTAGAGAACATCCACGTGCCAGTAACACGGGCTGAGGACCTAGTCCCTCTCGGCTACTGACGGCCTCTGCTCTCACATGCATCAGGAAGGCGCAGCGAGCAAGGAAGCCCATTATGATATGTGCAGACTTTTTTGCTTATTTTAGCATGACCTGATAACTGGTAACTGATTTCCACTTTGCATTATCCTACTATGGTTGTGGGTGTTTTACCTTTTTTTTTTTAAGTTCATTAGCTTCATTTAAATGTTCTTATCCTTACTGATTTCTAAGAGAAATTATAAGTTTAGGTCTTATCAACAAAAACAACTTGAAAGTATCAGCTGGTGTTTCATCCCTTCTTCATTGCAGTCTCAAAGGTGTTTTTGCTACTAATTTTCATAATTTTCTTATATTGCTCACAAAAATAGGACTCCTTCCCAAAGGCAGGGTACAGGGGAACATACACTGTTATTTCAAACCAAAGCATGTTTATCAAAGAACCAACCATCTAGAAAAAACTCCCACCCGAGTGGGACCACTCAGTTTTATGAATGAAAAAGATCTTTCTGCTTTATTTAGCATAATAACAAAATATATCATTGTACTGCATTTGTGCTTGGACCTTACTTCTATTTAACCAAAAATTCCCCCCTTCCTCATAATTGTCTTAGTATTTATCACATATTTCTAGATTCTGAAATAGCTGTATTTTAATGCTTGAACAACCATTAAAAATGTTTTAAAAGCTAAAAAAAAGTTTAAAAGCTGCCCCATTTCATTTTCTGATTTTTTAAAAAACCCAAAAACCACACCACAACATAAGGATAGTGATCCAAATGCAAAAGTTAATATGCTGTAATATTTGTTTTGCAACATCAAAAGCAGCAGATACTGAATATAATTTGCTTAAATCATTAAATACTGAGATTGCTATATGCATGTATAAATCACATTTAGGCTCAACGAACTGAAAGCTCTCTATAGATACACAGATGTGTGGTGCATAAAGTGCAAAACAAGAATCAGGAGCCACAGGCTCTCTGGCTGTTCAGTACTCCCACTCGTCGGACTTCAGGTCCAGATAGCTGAGAATGTTCTGCGCCAGCTTCACGGCCTGTTTCCGGGCGGCCTTACATTTCTCCTCACCCTGCGGGTCTACCGCATCCAGGGCGAGCAGCTGCTTGGTGAGCAGCTCTTCCAGGCGGATGTAGTTCTTGTCGGTTCGATTGCCGTCGAAGGAGAGCACTTCGCCCTGGATCTCCGACAGGTTCCCCAGCACGTCCCAGACCGCTCTGTGTGACGGGTGCTCCTCACAAGCCAACAGCTTTCTTTTCTCCAGGGCTTCCTTCAAATCAATGTAGGTGATGAGGGTCTGCACTTCAATCACTGCTCTTCTCCGGGCTTCCCGGATGCAGGGGTTTTTTTCAAGACTCACCTCGTCCAACTGTCCGATCAGACCCTGTAGTTCTGTTTTGGCGCTCAGGTACAATTCAGGAGGATTCTGTGCTTGGAGAAGTTCAGTTTTGATTTCTCTCATTCTCTTGAGGACCTTTTCTATTTTCAGAATGGAATGGTTCTGTCCTAGGTCAAATGCATACGTGGTGTCTGCTTCCTCTTCTAAGTCCAAGTATCTCAGTAACTGGTTGATGTCTTCCACGACCTCCTTCCGATAGTTTCTGATTTCCGTGTGGCCGCACACATCAAGAGCATCCAGGTCGGCCATCAGCCCCGAGAGCACACAGGACAGGTGCCTGCACGTCTCCTTGTTGTTCACGCCCATCAGAAGGGCAATCAGTGTGCCTCTGGTCTTGTTCACTTCACACATCACAGAGTTGATCTTGGCAACAGAGGGGTGCGCGTCTTCAGAGAGCGGCAGGGAAGGCTGCTTCTTCATGCAGTTCTCGATAATCTCCTGCACGGCACAGATTTTGGTTAAGGTGTGATACCGTGCTTTCCGCAGGGAGACCTTGCCTCCGGTCTTGACATGTGTCAGCCTCAAAATGACATCCTGGATGCCTTCTTCAAACTCATCAGTTACACAGTTGCCTCCACTATAAAACGGCACAACCTTCTCTTTCACCAGGGCCTGCGCTTCTTGAAAAATGTTCTGTATTTCGAGCCGGTGTGGGTGGTTCGCATTCTGCTCCAACTCTTTGAGAAGACGCTCTGTCTCTTGTGCCGCCCTCTTCCTGGCTTGCTGAATATCTCCTTTCCCTTCAGTATCTACAGAGTCTATTTCGAAAAGCTGTTTTGTGAGAATCCTCTCCAGTTTCTTGTAATTCTTGTCATCTGACAGACCACTGAAACCAAGTACTTGCTGTTCTATGCTTTTTACCTCCTTTTGAATTTCCTGAAGCCTACTAATAGAAGGGTGTTGGTTTCCCATCTCCATACTTTTGTTGTGTTCAGTTTCACAAGCACTAAAAGATGACAAAAATAACTTGTTACACCACAAAGCCTAAAGAATGGTAACTGGGTATTATCTCATTCTAAAAAGATGCTTAGGAAAGGGTCTGTTGTCACTGCAGTCCAAAGACCACACTTCAGTACAGAAATCAGAGTCTATCAAACCCTCTCCTGCAAGCAACCTCCACATGGCAGTGATTGAGACTGGGTTACTGCAGTGTGGAAGATAAGCTGGAGCGCTGGGCTTGGGAACCTCAATTTTCCTCAGTCGTAAAAGAGAACAGCATGGGCCTATGTAGCATGGCATGAGGTTGAGCTGTCAGCTTGGAAAAAGCACAAGCACCTTAGGTCTTCACAGTGGAAACTGCTTTTTGGCAAGAGCAGGACACCTTTGTGGAAAGTAAACCAGTAGCTCTTTTAAACTTCCGGACATTTTGAGTCCAGCTAGGCACCCCCACCCGGCCTAGCTTCCTGTAAAAGGAATTGAGCCACTGAAACAAACACTAGGGTTCTCAGGCACTCGCGGAAGTCCCCGTTTCTACATGCCTCTCCACCAGTTAAACACTTCCAGAAAGAGGCCCTGTTTCTCGCCCCACCCTTTTTGTACCTCATAAACCTTCCCTGCAGAAGCTTGAAATTCCACAGGGAAGGCGCCTGGCATTATGATAAAGGCACCAGTTTCGGCTTTGGAGGCCTAGTACCCACTAGGCCCTGTTATGCCCCCCCCCCCCCAGTCCAAAACACACCCCAAGACAATGAGACAACGATGACTAACTCATTCATCAGCCTCCCATTGAGGCTCCAGAGTGGCTTAAAGCATTTCCCCCTCCCACATTCTTGGGTTTCTATCAAACGCTCACAGGGGATGGATGCTCAATCGAAACTAATCCCCTGCGGGTGTCCGAGCCAAGAACGCGCCTCCGGAGAGACCCCGGAGCGGCGGGCTGCCTCGGTTCTTCCCTCCCCTCTCGCCCTGCCCTCCCGGCACTTTACCCAGACGCGGTCTAAGCGGGCTTGGTCTTGGCGTCCCGCGGGTGAAGTGGCCAGGTGGTAGGTCAGCCCTTTACGGGGTGCGGCACCGGAGCCGGGCCCCAAGCTGCATCCCTCTCAGCCCTCCCGGCTAGGTCTGGACGGGGCAGCCGGTGAAGGGGCCGGCGGTGGCGGCGGCAGCTACTGGCCGCGGCGGCCGCTCCGGGCGTCTCGCCCGGACCCCACAACGCGCCCGCCGGCCTGACCTCACAATGGCCCGCGGGGGGAGGGGGAGGGCGCGCTCGGTCGGGCCGGGGAGCCGACGGGGAGGGAGGGGACTCGGCCCGGTCTGCTCGGGGTTGGGGGGCTGGGGGGTCCGGCTCCGGGACCAGGCCCGGCCGCGTCGGACCCGGGGCGGGGATGGCGTAGACTCCGGCAGGGCCGCGGCGGGGCGTCGGAACCCGGGGGACGGGGATCGTCGGGGGACCGCCCGCGCGGAGGAAGAGGGGCCGCGCCGCGGCCGCCCTCGCTCACCTGTGCCGCCCGCGCCATGGCGCGCCTCGCCGCCGACGCCCCGCGACTCCGCAGCTCCCGCCGTCGCCCCGGGCCCGGCCGAACACCCGCCCCCCCGCCTTGGGAAAACGTCCTCCGGCGTCCGCGCCGCACCTCTCCCCGGGCCGAGCCCGCCGCTGGCGGCCCAGCGCAGAAGCCGCCTAGAATGGCAGCTCCCGAGGAGCCGCCGCCCTGACGCGCCGTCAGTCCAACCCCTCAGCCTGTCAGACGCCCGCCGAGCGCACGGTCTGCCGCGCCGTGCCCGCCCGCGGACTTTGCGACGGTGCCGTAAGGCAGCGCCTCGCGACGTCGCGACTCCGCCGTGCGGCGCGGGAGTCAGCGGAGGGTAGCTATGGCTTCCCGGCGGCCCGCGAGGAGGCTCGTCCTCACCGCTCTCGGCCGCGCCTTCTCGGGCCGCGGCCGTCAGCTCGCCCCCGAGCGCGGCGCCGAGCGCAGAGATGCGGCGCCGAGCCGGGTGAGTGAGGTTCCCGGAGAGGCCGGGCCGCGCCCCCAGGGACACATGTGGTAGCGTCCTCCGCGTCGGCGGAGCTCCGCGGGAGTGGGTCCCTGAGCCGGCGCGGGCCGGGCGCCCGGCGGTCAGCCGCGCGGACACGGGCGGCCCCGAGCCTCTGGGGCTCCTGCGTCGCCGCCACCCCGGGGCTCTTGACAGAACTTCTGTCAAGTAGGAGCAGAGTCCGCTAGCAAGTTGGTTTGTACCGTGTTTCTTGTGGAGGATAACTAGTCTTTATGGTTAAAGAGCTCTTGATATGCAAAGTGTCTGTGCGCGCGCCAGCGCGTTTGGCTATATTTAGATTGTTAGTGTTTTTCTTCAAGTGGTGGCATACTTTACTATCGTATTTCGTAGGACCATTCAACACGTTGAACGGTTCTAGTTTGGAAACGGTGTGTGTATATATGCCTGTTCCTGACCAAAGGTCCCCAAAGATGAGTATCTGCAGCGGCAAGGAGTGGCAAGCAGTTTTTAGAAGTTGCCCGGCTTTGGGGAAGGATGTTTTTGTTTGAGGGAGCCGTAGACCTTCATTCCAGCTGTCATATGAAAATGTGGGCTGCCGGCGTGGAATGGGCTGCAGATAGATAATTTAAACCAAGCATCCAAATACCAACACTTCATGTGCCAACAGGCTAAGGAGGGAGGCTGAAAAGCATCCTTTAAACCATCCTTAAAGAAGGATTAAAAAGAGCCTGTTAATTCCAAAGCGTGCCTGCCTGTTAGCAGGGCAGCTGGTCACTGGGACCTCAAGCCTCTGGCCCAGTTCCCTGATTCAGTGGCCAGAGTCCCTGACTTGTATTCCTAGAGCATAAAAGGCACCCACCATCCCACTCTTTGGACAGAAAGATACTCAACAGGTATCTGAAAATGCTCTGGGAGGGCAAACAGTTGCCCCCAGGGCGAGGACTTAGCCCAACTTATTTTGTGAGCCAGTGCTGGAAAAAAGCAGAGCGCCCAAACGGGTTTCTCCATTGATACCCAGCCTTTTGTTAAAGTAAGTCTTACCATGGGTCTGTTCCTTGAGACGAGCCCTGTCCTGCCTTTTGCAGTCCGGGTAACAAGCCAGTGCACACCTGTCAGACTGCCTGCACCTACCTGTGAAGGCGATGATGCTGAAAGGGGAGGAGCTGACTCATGAGTCACACCTTCTAGTTCCAGCCTTATGACTTTTGTTTTTCTTGGGATGTGTTCCCCATTATGTGAGGTATTGGCTGGGACATTAAAGAACAGTTCTTTCCTCGGGGACATGTGTAATTCCTGTGTGTTTGGCCTCATTTTCTGTGCTTCCTGAGCACACAGCCAGTACTCCAGGTAATTCAATTCCTGCAGCCCAGACAGACTGTTGTTTCGAAGTCTTTGATTTTAAATATGAGGTCTTCTTAGAAGTCACAGGCTGTACATCTTTTTTTTTTTTTTAATCTAAAGAGATGTATTTTAATCCTATATTTCTATTTCACTCTATATATTTTTTTAATTAATTCTTTGTTCTTCACTTGAGTGAAGGAGATCTGCTTTTAGGACCTACACGAATTATCTACCTCTCTAAGCTCTAGCTACCAGTTTGTTTGTTTGTTAATTAGTTGATTAATTTATTTGACTGCATCAGGTCCTAGTGGTGGTCCTGGTGGCTTAGTTCCTCCACGGCATGCGGGGTTTTAGTTCCCTGATGAGATTGAGCCTGTATTCCCTCATTGCAGGGTGGATTCTCAATCACTGGACCACCAGGGAAATCCCTGTTTTGTTTTTAATTTTACTTGTTTATCGGCTGTGCTGGGAGGCTTTTCTCTAGCTGCAGCAAGCGAGCAGGGGCTACTCTCTAGGCGGCGGGGCTGCTCATTGCTGAGGCTTCTCTTGTTGCGGAGCGTGGCCCCCAGAGCACAGGCTCAATGGTTGTGGCCCCCGGGCTTCATTGTTCCCTGGCATGCTGGAGCTTCCCAGATCAGGGAAGGAACCCATGTCACTTGCATTGGCAGGAGGATTCTTTAGCACTGAGCCGCCAGGAAAGCCCCAGACTACCAGGTTTTTAAAAATTATCACCATTATTATTTTTTGGCTGCACAACACATCTTGTGAGATATCCCTGGACAGGGATTAAACCTGGGCCCTCAGTAGTGAAAATGTAGAGTCCTAACCATTGGACCGCCAGGGAGTTCTCTGACTACCAGTTTTTTGTAGAAAAACATTACAGAACTTAGCGTTAAGTACCACTTTTCCTTCCAAATCCAACTCAGCTGTCAGATCACATGTTCTCTAGCTGTGTCATACCTGCTTATTCTTTCTCTTTGTTGTTTATATCATTGTTTTACACCTTTGCCTGCATGTTTGGAATCATCTGAAGAGTAGAAAGTGCTGGGACCCTCCCCTGGAGAGTCTCATGTGGTTGGTCTGGGATGCAGCCTGAGCCATTAGGATCTTTACTTATTTTCCCCATTTGTCTAGTTGTTTTTCCCCCAGTTTTGTTAAGACAAAGCATCAGGATTCTTTTTTAAATTTTAACTTATTTTTTAATTGGAGGAAAATTGCTTTACAATGTTTTGTTGGTTTCTGCCATACAACAGCGTGAACCAGCCATAATTATTCATATATTCCCTCCCTCCGGAGCCTCCCTCCCCTCTCCATTTCCCACCCTTCTAGATTATCATGGAGAGTCAGGCTGGGCTCCCTTAAAACATCAGAATTCTTGGGTTCAAGTCTAATAAGTTCACAAGTTAGAGAACCACGGCTACATGTTATATGCATTAGTATTTGCTCATAGTCTGAATTTCATTGACATTTAGACTTACAGTTAACATTTCTCAAGCATTTGCATGCACTGTTCCGAAAGCTTTGCATATTTTAATTAAACCACACTATTCTGTTCAGTAGGTGCTTTGATCATCCCTGTTTACAGATGAGATTGAATAATTCAGTTCAGTTTAGTCGTTCAGTCGTGTCTGACTCTTTGCAACCCCATGGACTGCAGCAGCACTCCAGGCCTCCCTGTCCATCACCAATTCCCGGAGTTTACTCAGACTCCTGTCCATCAAGTCAGTGATGCCATCCAACCATCTCATCCTCTGTTGTCCCCTTCTCCTCCTGCCTTCAAACTTTCCCAGCATCAGAGTCTTTTCAAATGAGTCAGTTCTTCACATCAGGTGGACAAAGTATTGGAGTTTCAGCTTCAGCATGAAATTCATGTTCTGATGAATATTCAGGACTGATTTCTTTTATGATGGACTGGTTGGATCTCTTTGCAATCCAAGAGACTCCCCAGAGTCTTCTCCAACACCAAAGTTCAAAAGCATCAATTCTTTGGCCCTCAGCTTTCTTTATGGTCCATCTCTCACATCCATACATGACTACCGTAAAGCATGGAAAAACCATAGCTTTGACTGGATGGACCTTTGTTGGTAATGTCTATGCTTTTTAATATGCTGTCTAGGTTGGTCCTAACTTTCCTTCCAAGGAGTGAGCGTCTTTTAATTTCATGGCTGCAGTCACTATCTACAATGATTTTGGAGCCCCCCAAAATAAAGTCTGTTACTATATCCACTGTTTCCCCATTTATTTCCCATGAAGTGATGGAACCAGATGCCATGATGTTAGTTTTCTCAATGTTGAACTTTAAGCCAACTTTTTCACTCTCCTATTTCGCTTTCATCAAGAGGCTCTTTAGTTCTTCTTCACTTTCTGCCACAAGGGTGGTGTCATCTGCATATCTGAGGTTATTGACATTTCTCCCAGCAATCTTGATTCTAGCTTGTGCTTCATCCAGCCCAGTGTTTCTCTTGATGTACTCTGCATATAAGTTAAATATTGAGTAATTACTTTTCAGTAATTATTTTTACAGTAAGATTGAATAATTTTTTCAAGATCATAATGCTTGCACATAGGAATATGTATGTTTTAGTTCCTTTATTTAAAGGAAGATGAATTCAAATTTTTCTTGTAGTTTTTAGATGAACAAGAGCAAAGAAACAGGCCCTCGGCAGGGAGAGGTAATGTTTACCAACGACAGAGAATGGGAACTACTGATGTCACATTTTGTGTCGCGTTTTCTTTTTTCTTTTTTTTAAGTTAAAATTAGCATCTTTATAAATACCAGGAAACATACTGTGAAATATTAACAGCAGAACAAAATACATGATTAAGAAGTTGAATATTTTATTATTAAATTGTTTATTCTCCTGCAAGGCTGTTGCTTCACTTTATAAAAATAGCACCAGCAAACACAGTAGATCGCAAAGTTGAGACAGTAATATTCTTCACTGGACACTATACAACTAACAAACTTTTCTCCACTGGCAGTTACTTCTAGTGGGAAGATCATTTTGACCCAAATCCAAGGATAGCTGTAAGCAAGTTACACTGTCATATAAGGAATAAGATAACCATGTTATCCTTGAATTACATAATTTTTGTAATTAGTTTTATTAGAGATAATTTCAGGAATTCTGAATATTATAACTGGAGCCTAGCCTAAAAATCACAGGATGCTGTGGAAAAGATGCACAGTGTTTATCTGAAGGCATTAGAAAGGGGTATTTTCTTCAGGAAACATTGTTACAAGTAGTTTCTTTTGCTAAAAGTTGCTTTTTAAATATCTATCCACCACTAATTTAAGACAACTATGCTAGATTAAGTTGTTTCAAAGTAGTTTATTTAGGGGTTCCATTTTCATTCCTCAATAGATTTTATGTATTTTTCATATGCTTCTTCACTCATTAGTTCATCGAGTTCTGAAGGGTTACTGAATGTCATCTTGATCAGCCAACCATCTTCATAACAAGACTTGTTGACAAGTCCTGGATTTTCTGCTAGAGCTTTATTAATTTCAGTTACTTCTCCTGATAGAGGGGAATAGAGTTCACTAGCAGCTTTCACACTTTCCAAAGCACCAAACTCCTCTTGTTTGTTCAACTTTGTCCCAACTTCAGGCAGACTACAGTAAACAACATCTCCCAAAGCTTCCTGTGCAAAATTGCTGATTCCCACTGTTCCAACACCGTTTTCTGTTGTTACCCATTCGTGTTTTACTGTGAATTTCCGCACCGACAGCAGAGCAGGGCCGGTGCGCAGTGCCCGGACAGCACCCGCCTGCAGTCCCCAGGGCCGCGGCGAGCAGGGCGCGCTGGGTGCTGAGATGGTGCGCAGGCTGCCGACCGCGGCCCACACGCAGTACTGTTCGCACGGGTGCAGAGGGCCTCCGCGCGACACCTTGTGTCGCGTTTTTATTAAGGAGACTGATCTCCAGGACTTCCCTGGTGGTCCAGTGGTTAAGAATCTGCCTGCCAGAGGAAGCGGCTGCTGAGATTACTAGGAAGCTCGAGAAACAGGAGAAGAAATGCTTGAAGAAGGAAAAGAAAAGGCCGGCTGCAATTGCCCTGGCTTCAGAAAATAGCAGAGCCCCGGAGGAGTGTGAGGAGACAAGTGAAAGACCCAAAAAGAAGAAAAAGCAGAAGCCCCATGAGGCTGTTCAGGAGAATGGAATGGAAGACCCATCTGTCTCTTTTTCCAAACCCAAGAAAAAGAAATCTTTTCCCAAGGAAGAGCTAGTTAGTAGTGATATTGAAGAGACAGCTGGTACTGGAAGTCTTCCCAAGAGGAAGAAATCTTTTCCCAAAGAGGAACCAGTTACTGACCCTGATGAGTCAGAAAACAAGAGGGTCCCCGAGAAAAAGCGGACATTGTCTTCCAAGGAGGAGCCACTCAGCAGTGGACCTGAAGAGGCTGCTGCCAGCAAGGGCAGTGGCTCCAAGAAAAAGAAAAAGCTCCGAAAGCTATCCCAAGAAAGTTAGAACGGACGTCTTCCTAGTGGGACATAACTTACAGAGGTATTCCCCATCCCATCCCCTGGAGCCCAATAAAAAAAGCAAATTCACAAGAAAAAAAAAAAAGAATCTGCCTGCCAGTTCAGAGGACGTGGGTTCCATCCCTGGTTCAGGAAGATCCCAGATGCCGTGGAGCAACAAAGCCCGTGCCCAACTGCTGAGCTGGTGCCCAGGGCCCGTGCTCCGAAACGGGAGAGTAGCCTCCGCTTGCTGCAGCTGAAGAGAGCCCAGTGCAGCCAAAAACAAAGCAGATGATCTTCAAAATTCCCAGGTTTAGTTTTGGAGTAAACTTCATGGGAAGAAGTTGAAACTCAGGATACATGGGAAACTGGTGAGAAAGCAAGTCATCGACTATTACGGTTAACGTGGATATTTCTGGTATTTACGCCGGGGCCACACCGCCGCCCACGGAGAGGCAGAGCCCACGGAGGGAAAAGAGCGAGCGTGGCACGGACCACCATCCCTCCAGCCCGCCGGCGGGCGGCCGGGGCAACAAACCCTTGTGTCGAGGGCTGACTTTCAATAGATTGCAGCGAGGGAGCTGCTCTGCTACGTATGAAACCCCAACCCAGAAGCAGGTCGTCTACGAATGGTTTAGCACCAGGTTCCCCACGAACGTGCGGCACGTGACGGGCAAGGGGGCGGCCGCCTTTCCATCCGCGCCCCGTGTCCTGGGACGAAGGGCTTTCCGCACCGGACCCGGTCCCGACGCGCGGTGGGGGGCGCCGCACCGCGCACCGAGGGACGCGGGCGAGGGCCCGCTGGCGGGGACG
Organism: Hydropotes inermis; assembly: GCA_020226075.1. NCBI lineage: Eukaryota > Metazoa > Chordata > Mammalia > Artiodactyla > Cervidae > Hydropotes > Hydropotes inermis. The sequence continues at coordinate 63,763,340 of CM035284.1, forward strand.
GTGGGGGACTAGCTGTCCGAGGTCAACCGAGGCCCCCGCAGCGCTGCCTTATCGTTCCGCCTGGGCGGGATTCTGATTTAGAGGCATTCAGTCATAATCCCACAGATGGTATCTTCACCCCATGGGCTCCTCAGCCAAGCACGTACACCAAATGTCTGTTTATGGTATTTAAAAGCCTTTCAATAAATAGTTGGAAAACAAAGCTGAGGTGGGAGGACTTTAAAAACCATGTAGTTGAACTGTCTTATCATGAAGGTGAGGAAACTGCGACCTGGAGAGGCGCAGTGACTTGCCAGGTGTCAGAGTCAGGACTGAAGCTGGGGTTGGCCGACTCTTACTCCGGTGTTCTGACGTGTCCAAATGCTTTTTCCTCACCTGTTGAAATGATGACATGATTTGCCCTTGTTCTGTTAATGTAGAAAATTACATTGATTTCTTGGGTTTCTCTTTTCTTTGTTACTAATGGGAAATTTAAAATGTGCAAAGATAGAAGAATATGGGGCTTCCCTGGTGGCTCAGCGGTAAAGAATCTGCCTGCAGTGCAGGAGACCCGGTTTTGATCCCTGGGTGGAGAAGATCCCCTGGTGGAGGGCATGGCAACCCACTCTAGTATTCTTGCTTAGAGAATCCCATGGACAGAGGAGCCTGGCAGATAGCAGCCCATAGGGTTGCACAGAGTGGGACATGACTTAGTGACTGATGGCAGCAGAAGAATATGAAGAGTTGCTCTGTATCCAGTACCCTGCTTCTGCAGTCATCCAGTCATGGCTGTTTATTTCATCCTTACTCCCATCCAGTGCCTCCTTCCAGATGCTTTTGTGGCAAATAGCAGGCATCATCTTTCATTTGTAAGTACTTCAGTATGTATCATTAAAAGATATGGACCTAAATATATATATATATATATATATATTTATATAAAACTTAATATCATTGTCACACCTAATATATTACAATAATTCCTTAATCCAAGGAAATTTTGAATGTTCAAATTTCTTTGTCTTAGAAATATCAGAAATGTTTCCTTTTACAATTTGCTTGTGTCAGGATTCAAATTAGGCCTGCACACTGTGCTTGATTGATATCCTTGTAGCTGCCTTTAATCTATAAGGTTTGCCTCCATGCCCTTCTGTTAACAAATTTTTTTTTTTTTTTGGCTGCTCCAGCTCTTAGTTGCAGCTTGCGAACTCTTAGTTGAGGCATGTGGGATGCAGTTGCCTGACCAGGGATGAACCCTGGGTCCCCTGCCTTGGGAACTCGGAGTCTTAGCCACTGGACCATCAGAGAAGTCCTCCCTTTCCTTTTTTCAAGCAGTTTTTCTGGGGGGCTTAGGGGAGTGTGTCCTTTGGATTTTGCTGATTGCCTTCCCACAGTGTAATGTAACTGTGTGTCTCTTTTAAACAGACATCTGAGTTATTGAGCCCTGACTTCATGCGGGTTTGACTTTTGTATTTTCAGAAGGCTGCTTAATTGGTGACCGATTTTCTGATGTTAAACCCACCTTGCGCCCCCAGCGTAAACCCAGCTTGGTCGCAATGTGCTGGCCCTTCTGTGTACCATGCGTGAATTTGGTGTGTTGAGCATCTGTCTACAATGGGAGGCCGGGGGCTCCAGCCCTCCAAAAGGTGTTCAGTTCCCATGCCAGAGGAGCCAGGCCTCTAGGCCAGGAACACACCAACCACACTGAATCTTGCCAATGTTTGTTCCTTTCATTATTGCCCGTTGATGTCCCTAGTGGCTGGCTGTGAAATACTAACTCGAGAGAAGCTTTGTGTTGTGTGCGGGCACTCCTGGGAAGGAGGGCACTGCAGAAACCAGTGTCCTGCTCCAAGTCCCGGCTTCTAGAAGGCAAGGCCGGGGGTGTGCCGGCTGAGCTCAGGAGCCTGCTGTGAGGCAGAGGGGTGGAGGGCCAGGCTGCGCCCGCAGAGCTGGACAAGAAGACGCCGGCGTGGGGCTGCCAGCCTTGGCACTTTACAACTAGAGAGAAAGATGGACAGTTCACCTCCACCCCACCCCCAGTCATGAAAGCGCAGTGTGACCAGTCGGAACAGGCGGTTCTGGCGGTTCTCCATGCCTCCGCATGCACACCCCTGCCGCCTGAGCCTCTGGAAGCTGGGCGTTGTGTGCTTTGCTGTGAGAACCGGGAATTACGGTAATTATTCAAACCTCAAAGGAATTCTTTCTTTTCCTCCCCCGAGCTGCTCCTTCTCCTCCCTTTTAAATAGCAGTTCTAGGGTGAACAAAGACAGAATGGATGTTTATAGGGGAGAGCAGAGGAACTACTTCCACCATAATTGAAGATAGGATCTCTCAAATTATAATGGAACGCTGAGAATAATTGAAGGAGTTGGTTCACAGAGTTCACATATAAACTGTAAATCAGTTTATCAGCAATAACTCAGAGATACTGAGGGACGGTAACCGAGACACCTGCACCTCTTTGACTTGCTTCGTCACGTGTGGGCAGCTTGGGGTAGCTTCATGAGCATTCTTCATAGGGAACCTGTCGGGACAGGCGGGATTCAGTTCTGCAAGGTAACACTGTACTGTTAGGGTGGAACCTGTCCCCCCTTTGCCTGCTGCCGGCAGGGCTGGCTCCTCCCAGGCTGCTCTGCAGCCTCCCCGGCCTGCCTGAAGGAGAAGGGAGCCCGCAGCTTGCGGTGGATGTTCCCGGCATAGGGCCCAGGCCTGTTTCCGTCTCCGCTCACTGGATCCCCTTGTGTGGCTCGCCTTCAGTTTCTGAGAACACCTGAATATCACAGATGCAAAAGCTCTGTGGGAAAAGTCCAGAAATACTTGCATAAAAGTAGTTTTTTTTTTTAAGGGCTTTTTTATTTTTATTTTTTTAGTTCTACCACTTTATTGCTACCAACCCATCTCCCTCCACGCTTGTGCACACGTGCTCAGTCATGTAACCCCATGGACTGCAGCCCGCCAGGCTCCTCTGTCCATGGACTTTTCCAGGCAAGAACACTGGAGTGGGTTGCCATTTCCTTCTCCATAAGGGCTTTTTTAAAAGGAAAGGAAAATGTGGTGACCATATATTGTTCTTAGAATAACGGATAAACCATTGAAGATCTGCGTTGCAGTCCTGCCTTTACTAAAAAGGATTCTCACAACAGTCTCGTATCAAGTCGTATTTCGCTCCTGCTGGTGAGGAACATAGTCTCCGTCTAAGGGGCAGATGGGGATGCCTGTTCCTTCCTCACACGAAGAGTGAGTTCAGTCCCTTCATGGGGTCTGGCCGGGCCTTTGTGTGAAACTCTCCACTCTGGCTGTGCCTCTTTATGGCTCAGCATTGCTTCCCAGTGACACCAAGAGAAGAACCAGACGGAAGTAAGAATGGTCACAGGTAAAGATGTCTTGAGTCTGCAGGAAGAAACAAATGCAGAGTGAAACAGCCGTGCCGAGCTAGCCTGGTGTGGGGTGTGCAGCAGCCACGCAGAGATGCTGCCGTGCCTAGACGTGCCCCGTCTCCCTCTGCCCGTCGCCAGTAGTGCTCAGCCTGGCTTTCCCCCTCCCCTGCAGCTCTGACCTGCCCACCAGTGCCTGGGCCTCTCCAGACCTCCACCTCGAGTAAGCTGTCCTCCAGAGCGCGCAGCCAGTCGCGCGCTTCTGTGTCTCTGATGTGCAGCCTTGGAGAGTCTCCCAGAGAGCCCGCAGTTATGTAAGGAGCAGCTTGGTGGTGGTGGCTTCTAGCAGGCTCAGAGCTGCTCAGCATTCTGGGGCTCGTCATCGGTGACCGCTGGGTCTAGTTACACCGCTTGGATGTCTCTCCACTGGACCTTCATACAAATGAGGCTTTTTGAGGAGGAAGGGATTTCTCTGTGTAGAGAAAAGGAACAGGAAAGAGTTTTAGCAGTTGGGAAGAGCATTCCTCTGACACACACCTGTTCTCCAGAGGATGCAGTTCCTGCCCCCATGGGCTTGCCGTCCAGTGGGAGACAGCTGTGTCTCCTCACCTCCCAGGGGGCTCAGGACACCCTGGGGGTGCACCCTGGAAGAGACGCTGAGGCCTGTGGGGGCGGAGGTCGGTAGTTGGCCCTGCTGTCATGAAAAGAAGTTCCGTTTGGGGCCGAGGAAGGAGAGGTCGGCAGGCCTGGCTGCTCGATGTGGGTGAGGATTTTAGTCTTCATCCTGAGGGCGTGAGGGGTCACTGAAGGATTTGAAGGGAAGGATGGCACAGGTCGGGTGGATGCTGTGGAGAGGTCGCTCTGGCTGCAGTCTGGAGTGCTGGTGCCCCTGGGGACCTGAGTCTGGAGGCAGTTGGCGCTGCTCACGCTGGCTGAGCTCGGAAATGGAGCCGTCCGCCTGCCGCCTGGGCCTGGAGCAGCTGCTGCAGGAGGAAGTCGGTGCAGCTGCAGCTGTTTGAATCCCCACCAGGCCTGGTGCGAGGATGCCAGAGTTAAGTGTTCCTTGAGCCTGGAGTTCCGTAAGCTTATTCTCTGAGCCACAAAGAAGGAGGCTTCTCAAAAGATAGCGTTTGACTCCCTTTAACTTTCATCCACTACAGGCTCTTTCTGCTTTTGCAGCTGTGAGAAAAATTCATCTTAATAAAAATGTTTGCATCAATCATGAAATCAGTTAGCATGAAATGGGTAGAAGGTTTTAGTTCTAGCAGCTTCATTCTCCAAAAGTCTGAAGATGATTAAAAAAAAAAATATTGGAGGCATTAGAACCTGCTAAGATTGTAATATTCATTGCTCAGAAATGAGGCTAATGGGACAGAATTATTAGTTTTCAATGTATTTTTATTTATTTGGCCATGCGATGGGGCATGTGGGATCCAAGTTCCCCATCAGTGATTGAACCCGGGCCCGCTGCACTGGCAGCACGACATTTTAGCCACTGGATCCCAGGATCTTCTTAAGCTCCATTATTTCTGGGTAAATTTCGGTGAATTTTCGGCAGTATTCCACTTGTCATCAAATCTTTAACTTGTTACTCAATAATAGCTTCTTTTCAGTGATTGAACATTTTCTATCAATCTTTTTCCCCCACTCAAAAGCTGTTTTTTTTTTTTACCTAATCTTTCAGGGATCCTTAAAATTTCAAAAGTTTAAAAAAAAATACTTTTCTAGAAAACTTTGAAAGTCTGAGGGAATCATATATACTTTTCAAGATTTCCTGCTCATTCACTTATTCTAGACTCAAAATAATTTTCTAAATAGTAAGCATTCAGATGCTGAGCTGAACCTAACCACAGGTGTTTAATTAAATATGAATGCCAGTGCTGTCCTAATGCTGTGTTCTCAGATGTGAGGAAAAGCTTTTCGCAAGGGCGGGTGACCCTGGGTATTTTATAACCGGACCTACTGAAGCCCGAGGGTGACGGCAGAGCTGATGTAACCTCCTGGGATGTTCTCTGTGGTCTGCACTGTTCATGCTGAGTGGCTGAATGAAGCTTTGTAACCCACTTCCGGCCAAACCTGATGCTATCCTGGTCGTGTCTTAAACTCTTCCTATTTTTACACTGCTTGGGAATTTAGACGGTTTAGGAAGGTCATAGCATCCGAGGCAAGTAGAATGCCGGCTGTTGGTGCTGTGTTTAGCTGTCTGCTTCAGTCACTGCCAGGTTCTCAGGGTGCTTGGTGTGGGTTGGTGATGATTAGTGGAGGCCATCCCAACGAAAACTGTCAGTGTTGCCTGAAAAGTGACTTGGTTTCCTTTCTCAGTCTCCGCTTGGTCCTCTAGCTGTCAGGGGTTGAGTCTGGGGACCTAAGAGATGGTCAGACCACTCCGTGGACGGAAGGCTGAGCTTCCCTGGCCTCACCTTCCTCCCATGCTACACCTGCCAGGGGAGCCATTGCAGAACCCACGGCTCCCCTGGCGAGCTGCGCTGGTCAGAAATTATTAGCTATTAAATCCACGTTTCTCAAGTTAAATGATCAGTAAGCCGCTTACCAATAGAAAAAGAACTGCTTTGTCTTCAATGTTACAAGCCGTCTGTATCTTTCGTGAAAGAGGTGAAAGGGCAGGGCCGAAACGCCTGCTAAATGCGGAAGAGCCGCGAATCCTATTCAGTGTGGTGGTTTTCTCTCCTTGTCAGTCTTACAGCTCTCTTTGTTGCCTTTGCGGAGTGTAGTCTGTTTATTTTTCAGCAAGCTGTGTTTTGGCCGCACCGCGCCCTCGTCGCCTTGTGTAGCTGTCTCCAGGTGCGGTGAGCAGGCCGTTCCTTGCCGCAGTGCCCACTTCTCTTGTGAGGCTCGGGCTCCAGGGTGCGGGCGCGGCAGTCGTGGCTCATGGGCTGAGCCGAGGCATGTGGAGCCTTCCCAGACCAGGGGTGGAACCCGTGTACTCTGCATTGGCAGGCGGGTTCTTAGCCACTGGACCTTCAGGAAAGTGCCAAGGGATTTCCAAATTTACTGTTATTTTTCCCCATGAATTATGATTACATTGACCTTTGATCAGCAAATGGAAAGCTAGTCTTTTGATTGCTTAGCTGATTTTTAAAAAAATATCAGGTTTATTGAAGTCCAGTTCACATATAATAAAATTTACTACTGACAAACACATACACCACAATTCAAGGCACTGATCACGTTCACCACCCCTGGAAAATTCCTTTGTGGTCACCCTCTTCCTCCACTCCAGCACCTGTCTTTCTCAGGATGCTTTGGCAGCAGAATCACCAAAGAGCGTGCGGCCTCTTCGGTGCCTCTGAGCGCTATCCCGCAGTAACCTGCAGTCTCCTCTGTGGTCAGGTGGTATCTGTCACACAGACACGTGCTGTGTTTTGCCCTCATCGGCGGAAAGGCACTTGGGCTTTTTCCAGATTTTGGCGGTTATACATAAAGCCACTTTAAACAGTCATATCTAGGTTTTATTGTGAACATATGTACTCATGCACCTTGGGTAAATAACCTGGGAAGGGGTTGCTGGGTTGTATGTTAAGTTTGTGTTTAATATTATAATGGAGTGCAGGCTTTTTTCCCAGAGTGGTTGTACCATTTTGCATTGCCACAAGCAATATTTTTTTTTCACAAGCAATATTTAAGAGCTTGATTGTTTTACATTCTTGACAGCTCTTGTTTTGGCAGGTTTTATTTTTTTAATAGCCATAGTAATAGGTGTGGAGTGGTATCTCAGTGTGGTTTTGATTTGCATTTCCCTATTGACTCATGATGTTGAGCATTTTTTTTTTTTATGTGCTTGTTTGCCATCTTTATATCTTCTTGGGAAGCTTTTAGATATTTTGCCCATTTTTAAATTGGGTTGTATGTTTTCTTATTATGGAGTTTTGAGACATCTTTATATGTTCTAGAAACAAGTCCTTTTACAGATTTGCATGTATATTCTCCCAGCCTGTGGCTTGTCATTTGATTTTCCTAATAGTATCTTTAGGAGAAGAGACAATTTTAACTTTGGTGAAGTCCAGTTCATTTATTCATTCTTTTGTGGATTGTGCTTTTGGTGTTGATGTGAGAAATCTTTGCCTAATCTAAGAGTGTACAATTTTTACTGTGTTTTAGGAATTTTATGGATTACACTTTATATTTTAGGTCTTTGATCCGTCTTGCGTTAATCTTTGTATATGGTATAAAGCACAAGTTGACACTTTTTTTTTGGTCTGAGGATGTAAGTTTTTCCAGTACCACTGTTGAACATGTTTGCTACTGTCGTCCTTCAGCCACTGAATCGCGTCTGACTCTTTGTGACCCCATGGATCGCTGCACACCAGGCCTCCCTGTCCATCACCCTCTCCCAGAGCTGCTCACACTCACGTCCACTGAGCTGTTGATGCCATCCAACCGTCTCATCCTCTTTTGCCCCCTTCTCCTCTGCCCTCAGTCTTTCCCAGCATCAGTGTCTTTTTTCCAGTGAATTGACTCTTCGCATCGGATGGCCAGAGTATTGTAGTGTCAGCTTCAGCATTAACCTAAAGGTTAATTTCCTTTAGGATTGCCTGGTTTGATCTCCTGGCAGTCCAAGGGACTATCAAGTATTCATTCTCCAGGACCATAGTTGGAAAGCATCAATTCTTCAGAGTTCAGCCTTCTTTATGGTCCCACTCTCATATCTGTACATGACTCCTGGAAAAACCATAGCTTTAAGTATATGGACCTTGTTGGCAAAGTGGTGTCTCTGCTTTTTAATATGCTGTCTAGGTTTGTCATAGCTTTTCTTCCAAGGAGCAAGTATCTTTTAATTTCGTGGCTATAGTCTTTTTGCCCAAGCCTTTGACTATATGGATCACAACTAACTATGGAAAATTCTTCAAGAGATGGGAATATCAGACTACCTGACCAGCCTCCTGAGAAATCTGTATGCAGGTCAAGAAGCAACTGTTAGCATTGTATATGAACAACGGACTTGTTCCAAATCAGGAAAGGAGTATGTCAAGGCTATATATTGTCACCCTGCTTATTTAATTTATATGCAGAGTACATCATGCAAAATGCCAGGCTGGATGAAGCACAAGCTGGAATCAAGATTACCAGGAGAAATATCAATAACCTCAGGTATACAGATGACACCACCCTTATGGCAGAAAGTGAAGAAGAACTAAAGAGCCTCTTGATGAAAGTGAAAGAGAAGAATGAAAAAACTGGCTGAAAACTCAACATTGAGAAAACTAAGATCATGGCATCTGGTCCCATTACTTCATGGCAAATAGATGGGGAAATAATGGAAACAGTAAGAGACTTTATTTCCTTGGGCTCCAAAATCATGCAGATGGTGACTGCAGCTATGAAATTAAAAGACATTTTCTCCTTGGAAGGAAAGCTGTGACCAACCTAGACAGCATATTAAAAAGCAGAGACATTTCTTTGCCAACAAAGGTCCGTCTAGTCAAAGCTATGGTTTTTCCAGTGGTCATATATGGATGTGAGAGTTGGACTGTAAAGAAAGCTGAATGCCAAAGAATTGATGCTTTCGTACTGTGATGTTGGAGAAAACTCTTGAGGGTCCCTTGGACTGCAAGGAGATCTAACCAGTCAATCCTAAAGGAAATCAGTCCTGAATATTCATTGAAAGGACTGATGCTGAAGCTGAAACTCCAATACTTTGGCCACCTGATGCAAAGAATTGACTCATTGGAAATGACCCTGATGCTACGAAAGATTGAAGGTGGGAGAAGGGAATATCAAGGATGAGATGGTTGGATGGCATCACCGACTTGATGGACATGAGTTTGAGTAAGCTCCAGGAGTTGGTAATGGACAGACATGGAAGCCTGATGTGCTTTATTCCATGGGGTCACAAAGAGTCAGACGCAACTGAGCCACTGAATTGAACTGTTTGTGTTAATGCTGTTTATTATAGTTAAATTTGGATATTCTCTGGCACATAGTCTTAAAAAGAAGACGTTAACAAGAGTCTTTAATAAATCCGGACTGTTCATTTTATAATACTAGAGATTCGTTTCGTTGTATATTAACTCCACACTTTTTGTTGAAGGTCTCAAGATTCTGCCCTCCAAGAAAATCTCGCCATGATTGGATAGGACCTCCAGATAAATATTCAAACCTTCGACCTATTCACTTTTACATCCCTGAAAATGAGTCACCACTGGAACAAAAGCTGAGAGAATTGAGACAAGAAACACAAGAATGGAACCAACAGTTCTGGGCAGACCATAATTTGACTTTTCATAAGGTATGTTTAGGTTTCAGGTCAGAATGAGAAATAATACAGTCGGCCACCTGGGGGCGCTGGCTCTTTAGTATCTGCTCTGCCTTTCAGTTACTTGGTAGCTTCTCAGTCCCTCCCCTCCATACATATACGTGTGTGTGTGTGTGTGTACACAGAAGTTTAAAATCAACATGTAACTGTAGAGAAGGAACATTGGTCCTCCATAGACTCACAGGTCTTGAGACTCTCCAGGAACTAAAGGGAGTGAGTAGCAGGGCCAGAACTAGAACTATGGACTCCTGTGTATACACGCCCGTGTGTGTGTGTTTATGACAAGGGGGTCTAGGATGTGTTATCATTCTTCCTGAGAATCCAGAATTCTTGACAGCATGCTCATCAGTAGACTACACCAGAAAGAAGTATAACTGTTCTAATCCAGAAGGAAGACTTAGGCGGTGTGTGTTTATCCATTTGGGCAGGCTAAGTCAAATGGAGTGTATTTATCTTCTGTGGATTTATAAACAAATAGTGTCTCCTTAAGTTTATTAAAGCTCTCAGTTTCAAATCCTCTCTCAAACAGGGAACTTTTAACTAAGTTGAGATGGTTTAAAACGGGCTTTGAGATGGGCCGCTTCTCAGGAAACCCACATCCAGACTTCTCCAGAGCGCTGAGAGCTTGTCCTAGGCGAGGAAAACAGAGAGACGAAGAAAGGGAGTTCTGATAGCTGTCTTCTTTTAGGAAAAAGAAGAATTTGTTCGCTCAAGACTCAAAGCCAAAGGCCTGGATCTGAGAACCGAATCAGGTTAGTTTGTTCTTTCTCTGTTCTCCCTGTTTTCTTGGAGTAACTGTATGGGAAGATGAAGAAGCAAGGATGCTGGGGGCTTCCGTGGCAGACTGTGAGGGGCGCCAGGCGGACCCCGGCCGAGGAGCCCAGACCCCGCTTGTCTCTGCACAGCCAAGAAAAGAAGCAGGGCCTGGGGGTTGTTGAGTGAGGCAGCAGAAGCCCGGGGCGCAGGCCTGGCTCCGTGGGGCAGGCACGTTCTCAGCGGCACGTGCTTCCGTCCTCCCCATGTTCCCTCTTCTCCCTCTGCACAAGGTCAGCCCATTTACCATTCTGGGTCATTCCAGTTGATGACCTGTTGCTGACCTTTGGACTTCATCCGAGGTCCCGTGTCCAGCAGCCTCTCTGTCCTGCTCTGGCCTCTCCCCTGGATCCCTGGCGGCAGTTCCTGGTCCCACCGGCCGTGAGTTGGAGGCCACGGGGTCATCCTGGAAGCCTCGACCCCACCCCCACCCCCCGTGGTCTCACCCCCGGGTTTACCTCTTAGCCGTGCTCAGCACCTTCACTGCTCCCTGTCCTGGAAACACGGCTTTAATTCAGGCCCTTGTTAGCTCTGCCTAGCGTGGTATCTTCCTGATCGGCTCCCTGGCCCCCAGTCTTGGAATCAGGGCTCTTCAAGCTTTCTGTGAAGAGCTGGATAGTAAACAGTGGAGTCTTTCTTGGCCGTGAGGGTCTCTCCTTCAACTACTCAACTCTGTTCTTATTCTGTGAAAGCAGCTGTAGAAAATACATTAATGGGTGTGAACTTGCCCCAATAATACTTTATTTACAAAACCAGGTGGTAGGCTAGGTTTGGCCTACAGGCTGTAGTTTAGCCACTCATGTCTGAAACCCATTCTTTGCAGTGTAGCCAGATTCTTCTACAAAATGCAGCTTTGACATTGCCACTCAGCTTGTTTAGGCATTTAGATTTCCTGTGGCGGCAGAAGACCATGCTCCTCCGCACGTGTGGACTGGAGGCCAGCCCGGCCCCTGCCCTGCCTCGCCCCTTTCCCTGCTCCTTCCCCAGGCCACGCCCCTGGTGCCCCGGTGCAGGCTGCACTCAGTTCCCATGCCTGCCCCCCTGCCTGCCGTACCGTCCTGTCTTTGTGGGTGGAGAGTCTAGTGCTCAAAATAGCCTCTCATCGTTTTCTCCTCCGGCTGTTGATGTTAGACCTGAACGTTTTATACTGGTGGTTAAGCAGACGTCTCCTGTGAAAACATTCTGATGGAAAACCTGAAACCGCTGACCCCAAAAGCCAGGTCCGCGTTGGGCCAAAGCACCGTCACTCTATCTGCTCACTGCAGCCTTGCCGGTGTGAGTTGCTGGGGCGGGGGGTAGCCCCAAGCTGAGCTCGGCTGTGCGGTCTGCTGCGTGGGCCCATCCAGGGTCTACGAGGGCAGGAGCCAGCAGAGGTGCGGTGTCCCAGCGGGGTTTTCTTGTTTGTTTTTCTGAGCAATAAATACATTTTTAATTAATTTATTTGGTTGCATCAGGATCTTCACTGTGACATGAGGGATCTTCTGTTCTGTGCAGGGGCTTCTCTCTAGCTGTGGTGTGTGAGCTTAGCTGCTCCTTGGCGTGTGGGGTCTTAGTTCCCTGACCAGGGATCAGACCTGCATCCCCCGAATTGGCAAGCGGATTCTTAACCACTGGACGACCAGGGAAGTCCCCAGCAATAAATATTTTAATTTTTGTTTTATTTTTTATGATGGCAGTCTTAAGTTTTTTTGTTTTTTTTTCTTTCAAATACAAAGCTAAACCACAAGCAGGTGCAGCTGGGACGTTTTATCTCACATTTGCACACTCTCTTTGAATCCTCCAAGTGTAAGGCCAAGGCGGGGGCATCGGGGTGAGGACGGGCTCTCTTCCCAAAGCCTGGAATGATGGCCCTGATTCCAGGACTGCGCTGCCATTTGCACATATTTTCTGCTGTTTCCCGCAGTGACTCCTTGAAGTGGATACTGTTAGTTAATATTGTTCTCTGGAAGGACTGATGCTAAAGCTGAAGCTCCAGTGCTTTGGCCACCAGATGCAAAGAACCAACTCATTGGGAAAGACCCTGATGCTGGGAAAGATTGAGGGCAGGAGGAGAAGGGGGTGGCAGAGAACAAGATGGTTGGATGGTATCACCAACTCAATGGACATGAGTTTGGGCAAACCCTTGGAGATGGTGAAGGGCAAGGAAGCCTGGTGTGCTGTAGTCCAAGGGGTTGCAAAAAGTTGGACATGATTGACCGACCGAACAACAACTGTTACTTTTACCGTTTTGTGGAGGAGGTGACTGAGGGCAAGCTGTTTGACCAAAATCACGCAGTGAGTAAGTGGAGGGGGCCCAGGTCCCGTCCTGGAGAATGGGTCCCAGGCCACGAGCCCTCTTCTAACAGATGGGGAAGTTGTTCTGGGTCTTTTGTTAATATTGTGGATTCCTACTGATGGTGTGACTGAGTATTAAAAGACGGGCCTTAATTAGATATCAGATTAGTTTGGTAAGAAAACAGGAAGGAATGTATTGAAGGAAGGACTCGTGGAGGGATCTGCCCGCTGTGTCAGCTCTTTAAACAGTTACCAGCTCGCGGTGATGGAAATGCCGTGTGTGTGGCCAGGGGAGTAGCGGGTGTGTCTCCCCCTCGGGCCAGACCTGCATGTGTGACACCTGAGTGTAGGGGTCCCAGAGAACCCAGGGAGAGCAGGTTTGTGTCATAAATGGTGTTGGAGAAAGTAAGTACTTTTAGCCCAAACGGATCAGTTTAGATACATGCTCCTTTTAATTTGAATATATTCCCAATGGATCAGGTTAATTATTAAGAATCAGTTGTTCCTGAAGTAAAAGTTGAGTACATCACTCCCAACTGTAGAAAGTCAACAGGATAAAAGGGAGCCTCCATTATCGGAGTGGTGGCGAGTCCCTGCGCTTGCCAGTAAGGGCAGAGGATTCAAGGGCGTCAGAACCGACGCTGTCTGGCTTGGGTAGCGTTCGCCACGGTCTCTCCTTCTGGAAAGGAGAGTTTGCTGAGGAGACAGGGAAGTGGCCAGACCTGGGCGTGGGCCACACTGACACCAGTGGCCCGGGAGCCCTGCACGCCTCCGCCCTCGTGTGCACTCCGCTCTGCTCCCTGCTTTGGCCTTCTCCTGCTGTGAATGGGCTTTCCCTCCCAAGTCCGAGGAAGTCAGCAGCCCGAGGCTCCTCCCAGGCCGGGCTCTGTCCAGGGAGCGGGCAGCTCCACACAGTGCCCAGCAGCCCCGAGGGCTGGGCAGGCAGAGGGGCCCGTGTCCCGAGACACTTTAGCAGTGAACTGCAGGATGGGGGGTTTGTGGCAGAGATGGGGAGGCAGTCTGGACTCTGTGAAAAGCCTTAACAAATTTGTAGACGTAACAGGACACCTACAGATGAATAATGTGACTCTAAGAAAAAAATTTGCTCAAACTCCATATTTTGCAGTGCATGTTAAACCAGCAGCTAGGCCTCGTTTGACACTGAACTCAAGGGGAAGACGTTTTCCCAGCTCCCTTCCAGAAGGATTCAGCTGCATGAAGTACGCATATGCCAGGAGGCAGGGAAATTCTGGCCACAGAATATCTAAGAATTTATCTTGGAGAAAGGGTTCTCCGTGCTGCATGTGGCAGCATCCCTCATAACCAGCAGCGGGAGCACCTGTGCCGCGCCATGCTATGTTGGCTTTGGTCATGTCCGAGTCTTTTGTGACTGTGGCCCACCAGGCTCTTCTGTCCACGGGATTGTGCTGGCAAGAGTCCACGAGAGTGGGTTTGCCGTGTCCTCAAGGGATCTTCCCGACACGGGGATCCAATCTGCGTCTCCTGCAGCTCCCGCATTGTAGGTGGATTCTTTACCATCTGAGCCAGCAGGGAAGCATCTAATAATTTTAGATTAGATAAGGCCATGGGGGCCCACTGGCTCTAGACGTTTGCTGGAATGTTCTGCAGCAGTAGAGAAAAATTGTTGACTTAATTTCAAGTGCAAAAAGCAGAATACCATGGCTTCATCTCTGCCTGTCCCCAGATTGAACCTTGTTTGCAGGGCAGGTGTGGGAGGCCTCTCGCCCTTCATTCCTTTCACTGCTGGAGTGTTTGTGCAGGTGTGGGGGGTGCCGTCAAGATGGATTACTTAGTCAGCTGGTGTTTATGAAACACCCCCCTAGGTTCTCAGGGAACGTGTAATCAATTAGGTTGTTCCACCCATCTTTTTCATTTTACCAGTTCAGTGTCACATGGTGGTGTTGACAGGTGTGGAATCCAAATTACTCAGCAGTTACGGCGCATCTGCTTTATGCTGAGTGTCACCCAAGAACATTTGGGCAGGACCCCAAACTCGACCAGTAGCTAAAGGTGGTACCCTGCCTGTTCTTAGCACCCCGGGGCCCCTGCCCCTCTGCCCGCAGTGGTGATGGGTGTACCCCTCTGTTTCCGGCCCGGCCTGCCTGCCACGGGGCTATGACTGTTTGTCTCAAAGCAGCCTTGTGAGGTGTGCTGTGGTGATCCACATCCTGGAGACGGGAGACGCCACAGGCTGGCTGCGGGCCAGTGAGAGTCAGAACCCTGTCCAGGGAGCCACCACCTGCTGTGTGCGAACGGTGCTGCCCTCCTCCTCCACTCCTCCCGTCCTGGGAGCGGCTGGGGACACTGGAGGAGGGCGCCCACTCGGCCCCACCCCCGGAGGCTGCCAGCCCCGTGCCCCGTGCCCCTCCTTGCCCGCCCCTCGTGCTCACGCCGGGCTCCCCGCTTGGTGGCTGCAGACCCTCATTGGCTCTGCCTGGGCTGCCCCCCTTTCTCTGCCCTGCGGGATCCTATTCATCCTTCAAGACCCAGCCAGACGGTCACCTTCCCTGGAGCCTTCAGCGTCCCTCTCCTCCTTGGGCGGCGGCTGTTCCCCCTCTTTTCCTGGTTAGCGTCCATGCATTGGTTGATTTCCAGTGTTTTTCCAACGCCCGCCACATCCCAGGCTAGTTTGGGGGCTAGTGAGGACAAGAGAGCCGTGGCCCCGCCTTTGTGGGCTGGTTTCCTCGGGGGGTGGGAGGTGGCCTGCTCAGGGACTGCTCTGCACACCCTGGTCATTGACCCCTGGAGGAGACAGAAGCTGGGAGGGCAGATGGAGTGGGCGTTTCCACAGGGGCCTCCTGAAAGCCTCTCGTGGGGGAGGCAGCGGGGGGGTTGGCAGAGGACCTTCTAGATGGAGGCTCTGAGGAGCAGCAGGGGCCTGAGGCAGACGAGCCAGGACTTCGCGCCGGCAGGGGTGTCCGGGCGCGCGGCCCTCGTCGGGCTGGCGGCGCGCACTGCCCCCGTCTGGGGATGGCCACGGTTGTGCTGTGCGGGCGCAGCGCTGGCCACGGCCCTCCCGGCTCTAAAGCTGTGCCCGGGGGCTGCCTTCCGGCTCTGTCTCTGCCTCCCCCAGGTCCTGGTGGGCTGGACGCGCCAGCGTTGCTCTGCGTTCGGGCGACTCGGCCTCCACTCGGGGGTGGGTGCACTCACCCTCCGCGTGGGTGCGCGCTGCACGTGTGGGAGCTTGGGCCTTCTAAGCCAGAGTGCCCCCGCCCCACGTGGTCTCCTTCCTTCTCCCGGAGCCCCTGTCTGCGGGGCCGTCCTGCGTCACAGGAGCCCCCCTGCACACCCCGGCAGGCTGTGGCCCCTGTTCTGTGTGGCCTTGCAGGTCTGGTGAGCATGTGGGGGCGCAGGGGAGCTCCGAGAGTGGGCGCCGCGCTGGGCATCTCCTCCCGTGAGGTGACCAGGGTCTAATGATAGAGGAAGATAGTTTTTCCTCCCTAAGTCTTTTTTTTTATCACTGAGATATAATCCTCTTACCACAGAACGCACACTTGAAAAGTGTACAGCTCAGAAGTTTTAGTACTGACTAGATTGCACACCCATCACCACCGTCTGATCCCCGAGAAGAAAGTCTGTACCCACTGGCAGTCGTTCCCAACTGCCTCCTCCCACCAACCCCCGGCAGCCATCACTCTACTCCTGTCTCCATGGATTTATCTATTCTGAACATTCCCAGATAAATGGCATCCTATACAGGCACCCCTTATTTGTACTTTGAAGATGCTGTGGTTTTTTTTTTTTTTTTACAATTTAGATGTTTTATAGGCAAGTCTGTTGGCACAGTTTTTCCAACAGAATTATTTTGTAATTAAGTTATTTATGTTTTTTAGGAGATAATGCTATTGCACACGTAATAGAACACAGTATGGTGTAAACATACCTTTAAAAGAATGTTTATTTGGCCACGCTGGGTCTCAGTTGCAGCACCCAGGGTCTTCGTTGTGGCGTGCAGACCTAGCTGTGGCTCAGGAGCTTAGCTGTTCCTCAGCATGTGGAATCTTAGTTCCCCGACCTGGGACTGAACCCTTGTCCCCTGCATTGCAAGGCGAATTCTTAACCCTTGGACTACCGGGAAGTCCCTAGAATTGTTTTAATTTTATTTTCAAATTGTATATTGCATGTATATCAAAATATAGTGATGTCCGTATATTGATGGTGCATCCTGCAGCCCTGCTGAACTCATCCATTATCTCTAATAATCGTTTGTAGAACCTTCTCCTTAAATCTTTTTTTTTTCTTCCTTTTCCTTAAATCTTAACGTTCAAGTTGTATTTAATTTTCAGGTCAGAAAGCAACATTGAATGCAGAAGAAATGGCTGACTTTTACAAGGAATTTTTAAGTAAAAATTTCCAGAAGCACATGTATTATAACAGGTGGGTGTCTGCTTTTTTCCTGAAAACCTGAAAATCACATGCATGTTGGCAGGGATCATTTTGCTCCCTGAATTTAACATTTTTGTCTGTGTTTAAAGTAGACATTGCTATCAGCTTAGTTTTTGTCCCTTTAAACAAAGTGGATGGCTCACAGTTACTGCCTGGCCGTCCCCGGCAGTGCACACCACCTGGGCGCAGAGAGTGGGGTCTGCCCGCATGCTCACTGCCGGGAAGGGGAGCACAGCCCGGGGCAGGGGCAGCCGGAGGGGTCGCGGCATCTCATGTTTGAAAGCGGGGAGCCCAGCAGGGTCGGGGGGAGTGGCCCCACAGCAGCAGCAGGGGCTCCTGCAGGCCAGAGGCCGAGCCGTTTCAGCCGTGCGAGGAGAAAGGAGCGGTGGAGTCAGAAGGGGAGCGTTTTCCTGACGCAGTGACAGGTCTGGGCACAGTCTCCCACAGCTGCCGGGGCACTGGGCGGCAAGGCCGACAGGGACGCTGCCATGGCTGGGCCTGGCTGATGGCGCCTGGGCTCCGGGGCCTCTTCACACCGGGCGGGGTGAGGCCGTGGCCTGTGCGCGAGGCGGTGATCACCCGCGCGGGGCTGCCGTCTGCCCCGCCCCCGGGTCTGATGCCAGGTTACGGGAAGGAGATGAGAGGGTGTTCACAGGCCGTGCCTCAGTGAGGGCTTGAGGACCCAGCCCCCAGAGGCTGGAGGTGCTGCGAGACAGATGTTCCAGTTTCAGCAAGTAACGAGGGTGGAGAAAAGTGAACGAGGAGCGGGGACTGTCAGTAAGAGAGCCTTCATTCGGACAGACCACCTGTTATTTTTGACAGAGGAAACCAAGCAGTCACTGTGTATTAGGCTGTATTAATACACAGGGACTGTGAATGGTAAGCGATTGTTCACTTTATCAGATGCAGCGATGGTATTGCGGTTCCGTGTGTTTAAAAAGCGTTTAAAAAGTGCTTTGACGATGCACAGTAACACATGTTCCCAGGTAGAGTGACGGGATGTGGTCTGAGGCTTGCTCTGACATTCCTGGAGCAGTGACCATGCCGGATGGGCAGGTGGGGCAGGGTCCGGAGCTTGGGCTGACGGTCGAGGCTGGAGGAGCTCTCGAGTGACGCGCGAACATAAAGCCCAGTCCTGCAGCGTCCAAATGCTGTTGCAGACGCTGCTGTGTGTCGCTCTGAACTAGATGAATTACTCAGTCAAGCCAGGTTTCCCTGGACCTTTGATTTCTGGCGTGAGCATAGTAGGTTGACATCTTGCTTCCTCTCTGGCCAGCTCGACGCGTTCCCTGCGGCTCCGCGAGTAGAGAGGCTGTAGAGAGCGGGTCCGGCGGCGGGGGGGGGGGTAGAGAGCGGGGCCGGCGGGGGGGGGGCGTGTAGAGAGCGGGTCCGGCGGCGGGGGGGGGGGCCTGAGCACCCCCTTCCCGTGGACTCGCCTCCCCCCGTCCCTGCTTGCTTTAGGAAACAGGCAGAACTTAGTCTGTCTTCTTCACTGCGCTTTATCAGTGGGGTTGTCTGCATGCTGCAGTGGAATCTGGCTTTCCCTTAACAACATGGGAACTTTCGTCTCCATAGGATACCAGTTTTCTTTTTCCTAGAAGCCTTTGTTATTTATTTCGGGCGTTGCTTCCCGTTTATCACGTCCCTTGTGGAGAGGGATTTCTGTCCGGTCCTGTGAAGGCTCCTCTTGCCTTTAAGCCCTTGGTATTCTGTGTCTTCCATGCTGAGATCCAGTCAGTCCTTTGAGTCCCATCTGGACTAGCAGTCCCATGTTCCTGCATTGGCTCATTTGGATGAAAAGCGTTGGCACTTGTTGCATTCTGCCTCCAAGGGCTCTGCATGGGAGTCTGGAATGTGCGTGTTCCATTGGGAAACCTGCCAAGTGCTGCCCATTCAGCTGCTGACAACGTGGTGAATTTGCAAGTTCCGACATGTTCTGTAGATTAACTCATAGGCGAGTGTGCCTGTGACAGATTATAACTCCATCCTAGTATTTTATTTCAATGAGAAGCTTTAGAGACACAAGTTATCCAAAAGCCCAGATCACCTAGAAAAAGAAGGTATGGAACTTTAATGGTGCTGGCATTTGCGACAAGCTAGTGTCTCAAGATGGAGTGCTTGTGGCATATGCGTCTTATGCAAATAAGGGGCCAGAGCCCGGCGGGTCCCCACCGGTCCCCACTGGTCCCCACCGCTCCTACAGAGCCTCCAGTCCTGCTGCTAAGTGGCCACACCCCCTCACTCTGTGCTGTTTCCTGGAGAATGCCACGGGGCTCTGGGGCTTCAGAGGAGGGCTGCAGCAGCCTCCAGGAGTGGAAAGGGGGCCACGGGCACACCAGCCTGATGGAAGCCCAGGTGCAAGGAGAGCAGGCTTCTGTGGACAGTTGAGCTTAGTGAGGGCGGGAAAAGGCAGAGATGGTGTGGAAGGGCTGGGGGGAGGCAGTCCAGATGCCTGGTTGCTGGCCCTGGGGTTCTGAGCGTTTGTCACATGTGCTCATCTTGTTCCCCTGTAGGGACTGGTACAAGCGTAATTTTGCCATCACCTTCTTCATGGGAAAAGTGGCCCTGGAGAGGATTTGGAACAAGCTTAGACCGAAACAGAAGACCAGCAGTTAGGAGCCCACCCTCACCCATCCACCCGGTTCCTCATCTGAGGTTCCTTGAGGAGCAGCTGTCTCTGGGACTCGATTCACAAGGGTTCTGAAACCTGTGAGCGCAGGGCAGGCTGGAGGGCGTGGGTCCTGGTACGTACGCCGAGGCCCACATGGCTCCGTCCTGACTGCGAATCCCACACTGGCTCCTGGCCACTGAGATGATGGCAAATAAAACACAAGCACTGTCTTCTGAGTTTTTGAATTACACCCGTTTGAAAGAGAGGGCTTCCCAAGGGGCTCAGTAGTGAAAGAATCCACCTCTAATGCAGGAGACGCACGGCTGATCCCTGGGCTGGGAGGCTTTCCTGGAGAAGGAAACGGCAACCTGTTCTAGTGTTTTTGCCTGGAGAATCCCATGGACAGAAGAGCCCCCGGGCTATAGTCCATGGGGTCACAAAGAGCCAGACACGGCTGAGCGCACATACACAATCTGGAAGAGAGCGATATAAAAATATTAATAAACTTTGACTGAAACATTCGACCCCACCGACGGGAATGATCTGGAAGCTGGCCGCGGTGTCTCCATGGCCTCCCCGACCGGTGGGCCCTGGTGACTGGCGATCCCAGGTCCAGGCCCTGAAGACACGAGCTGTCCTGGGAGTTGCACAGACCCCAGGGGCCTGAAGGGGTGCCTCGGAGTTTTCTCAGTTTACCCCAGTGAGGCAGAGCCTGTTCCCCAAGTTTTCCACAACAGATTTGCTACGGGTCATGTCCCTCTCTTTCAATCCTTGTGAAAGCAGCATTGTTTGAAGTAGGGTTATGTAGTTATAAAATGATGAGGCTCCCTCTGTGCTGTGTCCTGGAGCCGTGGCGGTGGGCGGGAGGGCTGTCCTGAAGGACAGATGAAACATCTGGATTTTACCAAAAGGCAAAGGTTTTTATTCCAAAATGAGGTGTGACACTGTTTGACAGGCTAGGTTTCTTCCGTAGCTTACTAACTGCCACCGAAGATGACCTCCAAGGAGAAATTCCAGAGCCCAGGGGAAGCACACACACCCCCCCACCCACACCCCAGGCTTCTACGGGCCCCGCAGACGGACGTGGGAACACCGAGGTGCCGGGTGAGGCTGCGCGGTCCGTCAGCCCCGTGAACTCTTGACCCAGTGTCCAGAGGTCCCTGCGGAGTGGGGCGCGTGCGCCAAGCAGCCTGAAACAGCGGGCTTCCCAGGAATAGCCCATCTCACTCGTGACGCCACCGCTCAGCGCAGCCCGTCTCCGGCCGGGTGACACGCGGGTCCGTGGAGGGACAGCAGCGGGGCCCTGGTCCCGTGCGAGTGAGCCTGGAGGCACGAGCCGCTCTGCTGCATTTGCCGCTGCTGCTGCTCTCTGGCTTTGAGTTCCTGCTCCCACCCGGTCAGACTCACTGGCTGGCTTTCAGGTTATTTAGGTCTTAAATGGGAAGGACTGAAGACAGAAGGAGAAGAGGGCAGCAGAGGATGAGATGGTTGGATGGCATCACCGATTCAGTGGACAGGAACTTGAGCAAACTCCAGGGGGTAGTGAGGGAAGGAAGCCTGGCGTGCTGCAGTCCATGAGGTTGCAAAGAGTCGGACACGACTTGCCGACTGAGCAGCATGTTCTCCCAACAACTTCCACTGGTGTGGTTTCTAATTCCTTTTGCGGATCAACTTTTAGAGATTTTGAGGGTGTCTTTTCACAGTAACCAGTTGCAAACAGTTAAAAGATCCCTCTTGTTATGAGTTACCATCTCTGTGAAGACTGAGGGAGAGCTTGAAAATGGCCACCTGTGGGCTGGTGAGCGGCCATGCAGACGCAGGTGTGTCCTGAGACGCCCTCTGAGATCCTGAGGTCCCGGTGGTTTGCGTGGACCTCCCGACAGCTGATTTATGGGCTCACTGAGCAAATGCATTCTGGGCTTCAGCTGGTGGCCCGCCTGGTGACACACTCCCTGTATTTGTCTTATCCAAGAATGTCTTCCCTCTGCAGCTCTTCCTGCACAGGTCATAATCTGCCTCCTTGGGGCAGGCCTCCTGAGGTTTCAAGGGACAGAACCTTAGGTGAGCTCTGGGCAAGGGTCAGGGGCAAGTAACAGGTAGAAGCCAGAGGTCTCCAGGAACAGGCCCTGTGGGCCTCCACACTGGGGAAAGCCCAGCAGTCAGGGCCACTGTATCCCCAGGCTGGGTGCTCGGGGTGGCGGGGCGACGCAGGGCCCGGCAGAGACTGAGGCTCTGGTCCTGCCTGAGCCCCTCGGGCTGGGGCCAGGAGCTGCTGCTACCCTCACGGTTTCCAGAATGCTTCAGGAGTGACTTCGTCACAGCGAGAGAAGAGCGTGTGCACGTCGCCAGAGAAGCCTGCACCCCCGGCAGAGAGGGACCCCTACAAACTGCAGCTGGGACCCACCACCACCAAATAAAGAGTGGCTTCAGGATGAGCCAAAAGCATGTTCTGTATTCAGACAAAAAGCACACGTGGCTCTCAGACTCTGTAATTAAACATTGTGAGAGGTGAGCTTGCTCTGAGAAGGATCGGAAACAGCGGCGCCCACAGTGCCCGAGTCCTGGGCTGGGGGGTGGGAGGGGACGACGGGCGTCTCGACACCCCGTGTCACCCCCGTGACCGGACGGGCGGGCGCAGTGCAGGGCACCCCCAGTCCTGGTGCCAGAGTCCCGAGTGGGTCTCCGGGCATTTGCACTTGACATAAATTACATGGCAGTTAGACAATGGGGACTCGAGTAGTGTTTTAGCAACATGGGTCTTAAGGCTGGTTGAAATGCAGTAACTGTATGTTGTCTTTCTGTAATAATTTAATGCCAAGTGGCTACTTGACTTATGGTGTAAACCGTATTGCTAGGTTCTTAAATGCTGAGTGAAATTAACAAGAAATGATGTGGCTGTTTTCCTCTTCAGTTCTTAAACATTTAAAATTAAATGATGGTGTTAAATGTTACTTTAGGTCACAAATAAATGCAAATAAAATTTTTATTGAAGTCCAGTTGATTTCTAATACCGTGTTAGTTTCAGGTGTATAGCAAAGTGCTTCGATTATACATATATATATGTATGCCTATGTTCTTTTAAAATTATTTTCCATTATAGTAAATCCTTGTTTATCAAGAAAATTTTAATTACATTTATTTACATGTGGCGCTAGTGATAAAGACTCCACCTGCAATGCAGGAGGCCCCAGGTTCAATCCCTGGTTTGGGAAAATCCCCTGGCAGAGGAAATGGCAACCCACTCCAGTATACTAGCCTGGAGAATCCCATGGACAGAGGACCCTGAGGGCTACAGTCCAGGGGGTCACAAAGAGTCAGACATGACAGACCCACTCACACATTTGACTCTGAATTTGTATGCTCAGTTTAAAAATATTAGGTTGTTTTAAGATGATTCTGTCACAGCCATATTTAAATATTTTGATAGACTTTTAAATAATTACAGAGTAAAAGTTATCTCAGTGATGTATTTTATTCTGCTTTTCCCAGAAAACCTCTCTGATAGATTTAACGCTTCTGTTCTGAATTAAAAAGTAGAATAAAATTGTCTCTCTCCCCCTCTGTGTCTGGGTGCTGTTTATTCAGTTCAGCTCAGTCGCTCAGTCGTGTCCAGCTCTTTGCGACCCCAGGGGCCGCAGCACACCAGACCTCCCTGTCCATCACCAGCTACTCCCAGAGCTTGCTCAAACTCACGTCCATCAAGTCGGTGATGCCATCCAACCATCTCGTCCTCTGTCGTCCCCTTCTCCTGGCCCTCAGTCTTTCCCAGCATCAGGGTCTTTTCCAATGAGTCAGCTCTTCGCATCAGGTGGGCAAAGTATTGGAGTTTCAGCTTCAACATCAGTCCTTCCAATGAATATTCAGGGCTAGTTTCCTTTAGGATGGACTGGTTTGATCTTGCAGTCCAAGAGACTCTAAAGCATCTCCTCCAACACCATAGTTCAGAAGCATCAATTCTTCGGCATTTAGCCTTCTTTATGGTCCAACTCTCACATCCATACATGACTACTGGAAAAACCATAGCTTTGACTAGACGGACCTTTGTTGGCAAAGTAATGTCTCTGCTTTTTCACATGCTTTCCAGTTTGGTCATCGGGTGCTGTTTGTAGACATTGGTTTTTTAGTTGCTCATGTTTGCTATCCCCCCACCAAGCCCCACAAAGGAACCAGGATGATCATCGGAAGCGCAGGGGACTCGGTCTGTCTGGCGCAAGTCATTGACGGTGCATCTGAATTGTATTTCCGTGGTGACCCTCACCGCGTACTGGACCGGCTGCCTCCGGGGGAGGGCCTGAGGAGCGGCTGTGCGCCAGCCTGCACTGCGGAGGCCCGGGGAGACCAGCCCGGCCTCAGCCTCCTTGGCTGCAGCCACTCACCCAGCATGGTGCAAGTGTGAGTGGGGGGCCGTGCCCGCACTGACCAGGCTCCTCACAAATGCAGAAGTTAGTGCCTAATAGCATCCAGAGGGCCGGTTCCTGAGCACCTCCTGCCTCCACGGGGACAGGAAGCCGAGCCCCAGCACCAGCAGGAGTTTCAGCGGGAGGTGTCTGTAGGTAGCTGTCACATACGCGGGGGGTTCTTGCAGGGTCGCCCCTCCTTGAATGAGCCTGCGCTTTGATCCCCGATGTCCCTCCCCTGAGGATACCCACCTCTGTGACCGCCCTCGTTGGAAGCCTGAACCCTGTGCAGAATGCCCCCTCTGCTGGAGTGGGCGAGCCTCATGTCAGAGCCCTGGCCACAGCTGCGGGCACTGGCTTGTGACGGCGTGGCCCATCTGCGGGGAAAGCGGAAGGCAGACAAGACTTGTTTTAAAAAGAAAGGAGCGTCCTAGTGTCTCCTTGCTGCCCCCCCAGGCCCAGCCAGGGTGGCCAGACGTCAAGTACAGCCCTGGCCGGAGGGCGTCCCCTCTGGCAGGACCCCTGCTGAGCCACCTGCACAGACCTAGCTCCCCACCACAGTGAGGGGCTTCTGCAGAGAACGAGGACGGGCCTCCCATCAGCCAGAGCCCCGCTGCACCTGGGCCCAAACTCCAGAATCTGAGACATGGGCCAGAGGTCACCAGGGGACATGACTGCCCCGTCCAGGGGAGGCGGCCTTCTTCCTGGTCGTCATGCCCAGCCCCCACCCGGCTCCCCAGGCTGCCTGGCACAGGGTCGGCCCTGGACACGCAGATGTGCTAAGGAGAGCCCTGTAGCCTGGACCCCTTTACTGAGTAATAGCGAGCCAGTGTTATTTCCTGCTGGGCACGGCTCTTGGAGCTTCATTCAGATGGCTGCCTGGCATCCTCAGAGGGGCTCAGCCACCCCTCAGAGCACAGGGTCCAGGCGGGCCAGGCCAGGCCGGCCCCTGCGCCTGGGGGCCCTGGAATCAGACCTGCTCTGATTGGCCCGGCCGGGTCCTGGGCCCGCCCCCCAGCAGGGAGGATGGCTGCTGAGAGCCCAGGTTGGAGGCGCCCCGTTCAGGCCTGATGCACAAGGGTACTGCGGGGAGGGGGGCCATCTGTGAACAGAGCTGGCAGGAACCCTGGAGGGGCAGACATGTATGCAGTAAGGAGCAGATGACACAAAAGGTCACCAGATGCTCAGCGCCGGGAAAACAAGCAGGTGCGGGGTTCAGGAGGGAGCGGATGGCAAAGGTGCCTGACCCAGATCTGGGCAGAAGTGACTGAGGTCCCGGGGCCGCAGGGGTCCGGCAGAGCCAAGAGCAGCAGCGTGGCCAGCATGGTGGGGCAGTGGGAACCACGGGGCAGCGGTTCAGGGAGGTAGGCCGGGGCCTGGCAGGCCGCCACACTGACCCCGGCTTTTCCCCTGAGTGTGAGGAGGGAGCCACAGAGGACTCTGACAAGGGAGGCCGTGGCCTGATCACTCCTCAGGTGGCCAGGGCCGGGGGAGCCCTGCTAAGCTCCTGCCAGGACTCGGGCAGCAGTGGGCTAGTGGCTCCTCCCAAAATGCTCAGACTCATGTCCATTGAGTTGGTGATCCAACCACAACCCAACCACCTCATCCCCTGTAGCCCCTTCTCCTCCTGCCTTCAGTCTTTCCCAGCATCAGGGTCTTTTCCTGTGAGTCAGTTCTTCGCATCAGGGGACCAAAGTATTGGAGCTTCAGCTAGTGCTCGGTTGCCCCAGCCCTCGTCAAATGCCCAGCAGCCATGTGTGGTTCATGGCTACTGTGTCAAAACATTTCCATCATCACAGGAAGTCCTTGGTGCCAGGCCAGGAGCTGTGGTGAGGTGTGTTCTTCCTTCTCTGGTCCCGGGGGCTGGCAGTCAGAATGTGTGAGGGTGGGCTCAGCAACAGGTGGGCTGGGACAGAGCTGAGAGCTGAGGAGGGGATGCGAGAGGCTGTGTCCCTGGGAGGACAGATGGGCTGCTCAGGGGAGTCAGAGCCTGGTCGGGTGGGGCAGGGATCCAGGAGATGCTCCGAGCCAGTCACAGCCACTCAGCTTTTCCCAGGATGTCTGTCTGGCATAAGCTGGGGCCACATGGCCTCAAGCACTGGAGATGTGGCCAGGCTGAGCTGAGCTGTGCTGTGAGCCTGCGCTGAACCCCAGACTCCAGACTTAGCGTGAGAAAAGGATCGCAAACCATCTCACAGCGTTTTATCTGTCCAGGAGATTACGTGCTGAAATGGTACTTAGATATATCGGGTTCAGCAAGATATATCTATTGTTGTTCAGTCCCTTACTCATGTTTGACTTTGTGACCCCGTGGACTGCAGCATGCCAGGCTTCCCTGTCCTTCATTATCTCCCCGAGTTTGCACAGACTTACATCTGTTGACTTGGTGATGCCATCCAACCATCTTGCCCTCTGTCGTCCCCTTCTGCTCCTGCCCTCAATCTCTCCCATCATCAGGGTCTCTTCCAATGATCTGGCTCTTCAAATCAGGTGGCCAAAGTATTGGAGCTTCAGCTGTAGCATCAGTCCATCCAATGAGTATTCAGAGTTGATTTCCTTTAGGATTGACTGGTTTGATCTCCTTGCAGTCCAAGGGACTCTATTAAACAGCTTTAAAGGAAATTCTGGGACTTCCCTGGAGTTTCAGGGGCTAGGACTCTGTGCTTCCCCTGCAGGGGGTCTGGGTTCAATGCCCGGTCAGAAAGGTAAGATCCCACATGCTGCAATGAAGATCAAAGATCCTGTGTGCAGCAAAATAAATTAATCAACATTTTTTTAAAAAAGGAAATCCAGACAGAGGCTGTTACATGGATAAACCTTGAAGACAGTGTATCAAGTAAAATACGCCAGACAGAAAAGGACACATTCTGTGAGATTCCACTTATAATGAGGTATGTGCAGTCGGCAAACTCCCAGAGACAGGAAGTAGAGCAATGACTTTCAAGGGCTGCAGGAGAGGTTATTGTTTAGTGGGTACAGAACTCCAGCCTGGGAAGATGAAAAAGTTCCATGGCAGTGGTCGTACAATAATGCGAATGTACTTTATGTTCCTGAACTGTACACCTACGGTAGCTAACAGAAATTATTTTACTACGTTTTATTTTGCAAGGAGATCAAATCAGTCAATCCTGAAGGAAATCAACCCTGAATATTCACTGGAAGGGCTGAAGCTGAAGCTCCAGTACTTTGGCCACTTGATGCGAAGAGCCGACTCATTGGAAAAGACACTGATGCTGGGAAAGATTGAAGGCAAAAGGAGAAGGGGGCGGCAGAGGATGAGATGGTTGGATGGCATCACTGACTCAAGGGACATGGGTTTGAGCGAGCTCCGGAGAGAGCTGAAGACAGAGGAGCCTGGCGCGCTGCAGTCCATGGGTGTCGAAGAGTCAGACTCAGCCGAGTGACTAGACAGCAACAACGTGTTTTGCCCCAATTAAAAACAGTAATTTTTTTCTGATAAAATTCGCTGAAGAAAGAACAATAATGTGTATATCTTAGTAAGGTTAGTTTCCTCTGCTTCTTTTCACCTTTTTTTTACTGTGGCTACCAGACAATTTTAAACAACAATGTGGCTCTACTTTAGTTTCCTGGTCCTGTGAAGAGCCTGACTGTCCTGGTGGTTCCCAAAAGGTGCATCCACATCCTAAGCCTTCCTACCTGGGTGACCTGATTTGGAAGCAGAGACTTTGCAGAGGTGATTAAGAGAAGGATATCAGGTAGAGATCATCCTGGATTTAAGGGTGTCCTTCGAAAGGGGAGGGAGACGAGACCAAGACACACAAGGGGAGGCCTTGCACAGACAGAGGGACACAGAAGCTGAAGTGACACAGCATCTTCAAGCCAGGGGTCTCAGGAGCTGCCGGAAGCTGAGGAGAGGCCGGCGACAGCATCCAGAGGGAAGCAGCCGTGCCTGTACCTCAGTCCCGACCTCTGACCTCCAGGGAGCACATTTCTGTGTTTGAAGGCCCCCGGTTTGTGGCCTTTTGTTTCAGCCACCATAGAAAACATACTCTGATGGGCTCCAGACTTATGGTGAGTGAGGAGACGAGCAGGAGAACTCACTGCATTTTGGATGAGATTGGGTCGATTCACAGCCCTGAAAAAGGAGAAGGAGATTTATGTCTGATGGATCAGCAGCTTCTAGAATGAATCAATAAATGAAAATTTCCAGAGGCCCTACTAAAAGCCTTTTCCTGAATCTAATCTTCAGAGGCAAAATCGTGGGCAGAGGCTTTAGTCTTTCTCACTGCGGCAGCCAAGTGGGCACTCGACTTGGGGTCCAGGGACTAGACCTCAGTTGAGGCCTTATGGCCAGTTTCCCATCTCGAGCCTCAGCTTCTCCATCTGTGAAGTGGGATCGTGCTGCCTGCCCTGGCTTTGGGGAATGGGTGTGCCAGACACAGGATGAGGTGGTCTGTGGTTTCTGAGCTTCTCTGCAGATGGGGTCACAGTGCTGGATGAAGCCAGAGGCCTTGGGTGCGGCTTAGAGGGGCCGGCAGAGCCCAGCCCAGGTGAGCTCACCTCGGCTCTTCTGAAGGCCACAGAGCTCCTCTGCAGCCCCGGCTGCGATGTGTCCCTTCGCACAGTTCCCTGCTCAGCGCCTGCCCCTCCCGGCCCTGCCCTGCACAGCCGCATGGGGGGCCGGCACAGACAGAGGCCCACCCCAGGGCTGAGTCCTCCCTGGGCGCTCCCGCCGGCCCCACCCCCCCCCCCCCCCCCCCCCCCCCGCCCTTCCTCCTGGGCCGTTCTCAGGTCATGTGGTCCCGGCTGGGCCGGCCTGCAGGTGACTCCAGTGGGCGGGGATAACGGGCCCTCCTCTCCCAAAGGTCAAGTGGGGACCAAGAAATCCACGAAGAGAGAAAACCTGCGTCAACGGCGCCTGCAGTCGCACTTCATAGTCAGGCGTGTCTGGCAGCTGGGAGTTTGTGGGAGGAAGGACGGAAGCCAGTCTGCAGGCAGGCACATGGGGCCTGAGGGTTCAACAAACCTGACTGGCTGAGCCAGAGCAGATGTCTGCTTGGAGGTCTGCTTGGAGGTTCCCCACCACACCCCACGCCCAGAAGGAAACGTCTGCATGAGCTCAGAGAGCCCCCGCTACAGAGGACCTGCCCCCAGCCTCCATTCTGTCCCCTGTCCCGTGGCAGCAGGCTCCCATCGCCTTACTCTGTCTGCGGTGCAGGAGACCTGGGTTCGATTCCTGGGTCAGGCAGATCCCCTGGAGGAGGGCATGGCAGCCCACTCCAGCATTCCTGCCTGGAGAATCCCATGGACAGAGGAGCCTGGAGGGATACAGCCCATGGGGTCGCAAAGAGTCAGACACGACTAACATTTTCCCTTTCAAGGCGAGGTGTTCTCTCAGAGGTGGGTTCCAGGGAGCTTGGGACCTGGGAGGTAGAGTCCCGCTGAAGCCCCGGGCCAGGCCTTATGGATGGATGAGAAGTGAGGGGCTCTTTCCTTTTGGACAGTGGGGTGCACAGATGTGATGTCTGGAACGGCTGCAGCCATTTCTGCTCCTATAAAGGGAGCCAGACTGAGGCCTGACCACACCCCCAGACAGAGACAGAAGGGAGAAAGCCACAGGAGAAAGCCTGACCACGGACCCGGGAGTGGGGAGGGGCAAGGCACACAGGGATTCCCAATCGGGACACGTGAAATCAGCACCTAGGGTGCTGACTGTTTCCTCCTTCGTTATTTGCTCATTCACATACTCATTCATTCATTCAGCTCCACTGACTTAGGGGAACCTGGGGTGGGTGGAAGGAGGGAGGGCGGGGTCTGTGCCCCCAGGGCACTCGTGATGCAGGGAGACAGCTGGTCTCGCTGGATGAGGCTGGTGCCGTGGAGAAGCAGAAGGCTGGGTCCTGAGGTGTCGGCGTGAGGTCAGCATCCAGAGCTTAAACCCCCAACAGCTCCTATTTGTCGGGGGGCTGCAGCCTGTGCCGATTCCAGGAGAGGCTTGGCACCTGCGGGGTCTTTTCTGTCTTAAAACGAGTAAGCTATGCATCTGGCCATGTGAGGAGCCCCAGATTTGTGTCCTTGAGCAAGTCAACACCCCCTCCCTGGAACCACAGCCATCTCAGGTGAAAAGATGGGGTGACCAAGAGGTTGTAGACCCCTGGGCCTTCAGCATTCTGCACAAGGACGGCCGATGGGGAGATGGGGAGATGGTGTCTCTGGAGGGGCCTGGCCACCCACCTCCAGGCTGCTCCTGCGCTGGGACAGCAGAGCTGAGGCAGCAGAGTCCTCAGGAGAGAGAAGGACTGGGAGGACTGCCTGGAGGAGGCCAACTGTGCTGGACCATAAAGTATGGGGCTAGGTGGATGGGGCAGGGATGCGAGAGAACACGACAGGGTCAGTCCAGGCCATGAATCCACTCAGGGCCTTGGGGGTAGGGGCACGGAGCAGCGGGGACCACAGCCCAGGCCTTCGGACGGCCCGAAGACCCTCAGGCTCTGAGCCCTGCTGTAGACACCAGCCCTCCCCCGAGGGAGCTGGGGGAGCTTGCCCCACCGGGTGGTCACCATGGAGACTGCCTGAGCCCCTTCCCCAAGGAGGTGCCCCCAGGCACTGCCACTGATCAGCGGTGCCCGGGGATCAGGGTGATACAGAGGACTGGCACTCTTGAGACCTCTCCCACCCGTGGGCTCCTCCCAAGTTCCCGAGAGGCAGATGGTCAGCATGGTTATCCCCACTTCCCAGGCGCAGTTGGGTCTGGATCTCTGGACTTGAGCAGGAACCTCCTGATTGCAGGGGCGAGTGGACAGCTCAGGACTGGACATGGTGCTTCCTCTTTCTCTCTCTCCCACCCTCCGTCTTTAACACTCTGTTGTGACCACCAGGAGGACCTCCCCTCAGCTGTGGGCAGGAAGGGGCCTCAGGGCCGCCCCTGTCTGTCCCCAGGTGTCAGGGGCTCCCAAAGGGCCGTGGGCACTGGAGGAACGGGGTCCTGCTGGGGGAACAAGCCACCCCCAAGCTCAGCGGCACAGTGTAGTGGTCTGTGCTCATGGCCAGCCTGGTCAGGGGTCTGGGCTGGGCACGCACACCTGGGGTGGCTTGTCCATGCTCCTGGGGAATACCAGGGCTGGGGGCCTGCATTGTCCGGAGGCCTCTGCACTCACACGTCTGCAGGTGAAGCTGGCTGTCAGCTGACCATCTACGCAGGCTGCTCTGGCCCGTCTCACCTGGGGACCGCTCAGGCCTCCCAGCAGCATGGCAGCCAGGTGCCAAGAGTGAGCTTCCCAAGAGAGCCGGGCGGAGGCAGGATCAGCCCGTGAGAGCTGGCTTCTCATAGAGTCACGCAGCATCACTTCCACTGTAGCCCAGGCCTGCCCTGATTCACAGGGAGGGGGCAGAGACACTATCTTTGTTGGGAGGAGTGTCAAAGTCACTTGGTAAGAAGAATGTGGTGGTAGTGGTGGTGGGGTGGGGCGGGGGGAGATACTGAAGCTGCTGTCTTTGGAAACTAAGCTGGGCCTGCGGCGGGGCTGGTCCTAAGACCACTCAGCTGCCACCCATCTTTCCCCCTGAGATGACGGTTCGTGCCGCCTCCTCACTATGCACCACACCACACCTCCACATCTGCAGCTTTGGAGCACATGTTCCAGTGAGGCCTGAGGCCTCCCAGCAGCCATCTGCTTGGCCAGCATCGCCCCACCGTAATCCAGGTGTGGCACCCCTGGTGATTCCTCCTGGGAGGTGTGACTGCCCTCTGTTCCAAACCATCTTTTCAAGGGTGCTAGACTAGCAGATTGCCACACGTGGAATGCTCATGCACTGGGGTGTAAAATGGCCAGTCACGAAGAAGGTTTGGAAGTTTCTTATAAAACTAAACATGCCCCTTGCTCTATAACCCGGCAGTTCCAGTCCTAGGAATTCACCTGAGAAAGGAAAATGTATGTCCCCCATTTCTTTCCAACTGTGGTGCTGGAGAAGACTCTTGAGAGTCCCTTGGACTGCAAGGAGATCAAACCAGTCTATCCTAAAGGAAATCAGTCCTGAATGTTCATAGGAAGGACTGATGCTGAAGCTGAAGCTCCAATACTTTGGTCACCTGATGCAGTGAGCTGACTCATTGGAAAAAACCCTGACGCTGGGAAAGATTGAAGGCAGGAGGAGAAGGGGACGACAGAGGATGAGATGTTTGGATGGCATCCCTGGCTCAATGGACATAAGTTTGAGCAAGCTCTGGGAGACAGCGGAGGACAGAGGAGCCTGGTGTGTTGCAGTACATGAGGTTGCAGAGTTGAACGCGACTGGACAACAACATGTTCCCCAAAGACTTGTAGGAGAAAGGTCAGATCAGATCTATTCACAGCGAACAAAGTGGAGGCAGCCCACGTCCCCGTCAATGGGAGGAAGGCGCCAACAGGGGTGAAACTTCTAGCTGCATGGAAGGTGCCAGGCACCCGGGTAGATGCCCTGCGGTTCCACGTCACGTGAATGCTTGAGCACCCAAAGCTCATCCACAGTGAAACCAAAGGAGACAGCGAAACACAGTGTGGT
Organism: Hydropotes inermis; assembly: GCA_020226075.1. NCBI lineage: Eukaryota > Metazoa > Chordata > Mammalia > Artiodactyla > Cervidae > Hydropotes > Hydropotes inermis. The sequence goes on from CM035284.1 coordinate 63,795,971, forward strand.
TGGGCGACTGCCTGAGAAGGCACGTGAGGGAATTCTGTGCTGTGATGGGAGGTTTCCATTTTCTGATGGGGCTTTTAGCGACACAGCTGTGGGAATGTATCAGAATGCACCAAATGGTCTCCTTAAGATGTATGCGGGCACTTCCCTGGAGGTCCAGTGGCTAAGACTGCCCGCTCCCAGTGCGGGCACGCCCGAATAAATAAACAAATTAAAAAAAAAGAAAATTTAAAAATTAAAAAAAAAAAAAAATTTGAAAAAAGAAAATTAAAAAAAAAAAAAAACCAACATGTGCATTCTACGTTGTGTAGGTTTTTCCTAAAAGAGAAGGAAATCAGGAACTGTACTCAGCGTTCAGGAACGCTGGGCACTCCGGCGGGCTCAGACTCCTCCAGCAGAACCCAGGCTTCACAACGGAACAAACAAACAAACAAACAAAAACAGAGGGCGGAGCTTCTCCCCGCAGCGCCCCCGCTCCTCGCCCCCGGCCCGCCGCCGTCTCTTCCCACCCGGCCTGCCGCAGTTTTCCCGTTTGTCTGAGTTCAGTGAAGCCGCGCAGCGCCAGTTCTTTAAGGGAAAAGCCCCTGAAAATCTGATAAATGCCATTTTCAGAACGGAAGCCTGAGAGGGTGTGGCCGGCCGCTCAGGGGTCGGCCCGGGGGCTCTGGATGCCAGGCTCCCGTCCCCGCGGGTGCGCCTCCGGCCGGGCTGGCGGGCGGTGCCCAGGCTAGGGGCACACGCGGTGGGACCGGCGGGAAATTGGGGGGTCCTTGCCGCACGACCTGTATTTACCCTCCCCCCTCCCTGCCCTTCCGCGGGAGCAACGCCCGTGTGGCCTGGGCCCACTGGTCAGGTCGCCCTCCGGACCGGACTCGAGGAACGCCACCCAAGTACCGCTTCCCGGCCCCTCCCAGGCAGGCCGGCTTCCTAACCCCTCCCTCCCTCCCTCCCTCCTTCTCAGGCCCTGGACTGGGGCCAATGCCGCCTCACCCCATCTCTGAAGACCCCGCAGGATCAAAGGGAAACCGCTGATCCCGGTCTCCCCCAAAGGGCTGCCTCTGGACACAGACAACCACAGACATTTTCAGTAAAAAAATGGATGCTTTAAAACCATGGTAAAACCAGGCCCCACTGTCCACTGGAGACACAAGGCTGTGTGGTTTGTTGGGTACCACGCTTTTCTTCCTGCAGTTCCTCCGCTGGGGCGATCCCAGTTGCCATGTGAATGCTTCTCTTGCAGGGGTCCCCTGATCCCTGGCCCACCTGGCCCACCCTCCTCACCTAGCTAGCCTCCTAGGCTAGCATCCTGTCTCAGGTGCTGCAGGCCCTGGGCTCACCTGTGCAGGGGCGTTCTCCCCTTTCCCAGCCTTGCACCCGACATCAGTGGTTCTTAATAAATCCTGGCTCCAGTAGTCACGTATGGATGTGAGAGTTGGACCATAAAGAAAGCTGAGTGCTGAAGAATTGATACTTTTGAACTGTGGTGTTGGAGAAGACTCTTGAGAGTCCCTTGGACTGCAAGGAGATCCAGCCAGTCAATCCTAAGGGATATCAGTGCTGAATTGGAAGGACTGATGCTGAAGCTGAAACTCCAATACTTTGGCCACCTGATGTGAAGAACTGACCCCTTGGAAAAGACCCTGATGCTGGGAAAGACTGAAGTTAGAAGAACAGGATGACCGAGGATGAGATGGTTGGATGGCATCACTGATGCAATGGATATGAGTTTGAGTAAGCTCTGGGAGTTGGTGATGGACAGGGAAGCCTGGTGTGCTGCAGTCCATGGGGTCGCAGAGTCGGACACAACTGAGGGCCTGAACTGAACCGAACCCTCCCAGACAGTGTGTGATGCCTCAGTGACTCCAAATAGCAGGAGTTTGGCATTTAGCGTGTTTTTTTCCTTCCCCACTCTTCATTGACCAGGGACATCAGTAACTGCTCCATCTGGGCCCTGGGGGCTGTACAGCAGCCCCAGCCTCTGTCTCGACCTACAGGCTGCCTGCTGATGTCTCGGGGTTAGAAAAGGGGCGTGGAAGGTGGAAAGGAGACAGAAACAGAGGAGGGCAGGAGGATGGAGAGACAGAGACAGGCCGAGAGAGTGAGGAGGTGGCCACGGCTGCCTTTCCAGGACGGAAGATCACTTACCTGGGATGAGGAGGGAGGAACCCCTAGTCCTGCCTATGGGGTGGGGTGCCCGCTGGCCCCCCCAGGCACAGCCCCGCGCCTCTAGGACCCAGGCTGGTCAGGCAGGCTGTTGGCTACAGGGATGTGCAAACGTGTTGCCCGCCTCCAGGCTTATGGGAAGGACAGATGAAGGCTTCACTGCCCGTGCAGAGGCTTCCCCGTCACAAAGGCATCACCTCCTGGCCCTGAGGGTGCCTGCACACGGAGACCAGGGCCTGCCGTTTGTTCCTAAAGCTGAATGAACGCCTCTTCCCCAGGAGGCAGCAAGCAAACCTCCGAACATGCAGGGCCTCAGCTGCCACATCTATAAAATGGAAACAGCGGCACTTCTCTTGGGAGCCACTGTGAGAGTCAGAGGACTGAAGGAGACAGGATGCCTGGGGTCCTCAGGGAGGATGGACAGATATACAGATGTTTGCTGGTCTCAGTGGGAGACCGTGGGTAAGGATGGGCGCTCCCCGGAGGAGGGTGCCTCCATGTGCTTCCAAGAGGGTCCCCGGGTATGATGGATGATTGCCCTTTTCTCTTTTCGTCATTGCTTCAGATTCATTCCCACCCGAGGACTTTTGCCTGGAGTATCCTCGTGTCCCCAGCTGCTTTGCAGTTGGCTCCTTTCTGTTGTAGATCTCAGCTCACTTGCCTGCCTCAGAGTTGACCCCATCACCCTGCCTCTGCCAGTGGTGATCGTGTGTGCCTGCTCAGTCACTCAGTCGTGCCTGACTCTTGCAACCGCATGGGCTGTAGCCAACCAGGTTCCCTTTGGTTGTGAGATTTTCCAGGCAAGCATTTCCTTCTCCAGGGGATCTTCCCAACCCAGGGATCCAACCCGCGTCTCCAGCTTGGCAGGCTGATTCTTTACCACTGAGCCGCCTAGGCATCCTTGGGCACTGCAGAAGCAAGAGCAGGTATCTTCCGTATCCTGTTTACCAGCGCATGTTGGCTCTTATGTTGACCACTGGCAGCTCAACAGATATTTGCTGAGAGAATAAAAGAATGAGATAATAGGGCCTGAACATCTTGGTGGCGGTGGGGATGCAGGAGGGGTGGGCTCGAGCAATCGTAAAGACGTCCACTTTTGGCCACCCATCGGAAAAGGGCATGAGCATCCCAGGTCCCTCACTCGCTTCCATGATGGGTGAGTGGAAGGAACAGTCACTGAGCCCAGAGTCACAGACAGAGGAGGAAGCCGCACTCAGCCTGCTCCTCCTTCTCTGCAGCACTTCAGTCACAGCTGCCCACCATGCCCAGTCTAAGGCGGTGGTTGAGGAGCAGGTCACATCCAAGCTGCGGTGTGGCTGATCCAGTAAGGGAGTGTGGAGGGGTGGTTTGATTGACTGCTGGTCTCTCTCTGCCCAGTAATTGCTGTGTCACTTTAGGAGAGTCCCCACTTTTAGCTCAACTTCGCATTTATAAATGAAAGCAAAGGAGCTGGACCTTCCTGTGAGAATCTAGGGGCACTGACTTCCTCCTGGGTGACTCAGTAATTGCAGGGTTAAAATGGCTGCTGGTGCTGGGGTGGTGACGTCTGAAAAGCTCAGCAGTTCAGAAGCAAGTGTGTGGGGGGTGGGGGGGTGGGGCTGGCGCAGAAAGCCCTCCTGGTTAATCATGCCCCTTGGGACCTCTGCAGGCACGGGGGTGGGGTGGGGAGGACCAGGTTCTCCCAAGCTGGTGGCAGGCAAGGAAAGCTGAGCCTTGCCCACTGCATCAGCACGTCCTCTGCTGGCTGCTGAGTCAGGCCCGCAGAACCGCGATGCAGCAGGATGAGGCCCAGCAGCACCGCCTGACCTGGAAGTACTGCCCTTCGGGCTGGGCTGGAGGTCATGGCACCGCGCGGCCAGGGGTGTGCCCTGGCGATGGCTGCCGGGTGGGGTCCGACAGCAGAGGTGGCATCTGTTTTTGCCAGGAAGTAGGGGTTAAGTAAGCAGCCCGCCCCTCTCGTGAGCCTGGGGTGCGGTTCCTGTGAGGCCATGGTGGCCGAGGGGAGAGTGGACAGTGCGTTTGAGCTCGGGCCCTCTAAGACCCGATGGCCCAGGGGCCAGGGAACGAGACGACGGGCAGGGCAGGGGGGCTCGGAAGCCGGGTCTCCACCAAAGGCTGGGTTTTCCTGGACACTGGCCTCCTGGCTTAGCCTAGCGCCTCTGGACGCTTCCCTTTGGTGGGGCTGGCGAAAGCTCCCCTCCCTAGCCCACCCCGCCTCAAGGGCTCTGGAAAGATTTAAACGAGCACATAAGGCATGAGAATAAGCGTTATTCCCGCCACGAGAGAGCGCGAGTCGGCGCGCGCAGGAGGGAGAGGTCCAGGCGTGGTGCTGTCCTAGCGCCTTCCTCAGGCCCCCTCGGCCCCGGACGCCGCGGGGCCGCGCCTGGAGGGCCCCCTCCCCGCCCCCCGGCTGCCGCGCGTCCCTCCCCGCGCGTCCCTCCCCGCGCGTCCCTCCCCGCGCGCCCCGCCCCGGGCTCCCGGGCCGCCCCGCCCCACGGCGGCGGGGCCGGTGACGTCACGGCGGCGCGTGGCATGATGGGGCGGGAGCTCCGAGCCGGGGGAGGGACGCGGAGACGCCATTTTCCGCGGCGCGAGCGGCGGGGCCGGAGCCGGGCGGGCGCGGAGCTGCAG
>CM035284.1:63804113-63823942 GCA_020226075.1 Hydropotes inermis
CCCTAGTCCAGTGTTCTTGCCTGGAGAATCCCAGGGACCAGGGGAGCCTGGTGGGCTGCCGTCTAGGGGTCGTACAGAGTCAGACATGACCGATGTGACTTAGCAGCAGCATTTTGCTTTCCAAGGCAGGAAAGCTAGTTGAGAGATGATCTGCCTTTTTTCTCCCAAGGTGGTGTTGTGCCATTCTGTCCTGTAGCTTGCTGGCTGATACACTCTTAGATCAAAAATGAACGATGATTTTGTATTTTACTCAGTTTTGATAATGTTTTTAAAATCAGTTTTATTTTTGGCTGCTCCAGGCTCACTGCAGTGCTCGGGCTTCCTCTGGCTGTTGCGAGTCGGGGCTGCTCTTTGCTGCTGGGCCGGGGCTGCTGGTTCAGTGGCTTCTCTTGTTGCAGAGCTTTGGCTCTGGGTGCGCGGGCTTAGTTGCCCCTAGGCATGTGGGATCTTCTTGGAACTTTATCGAACCTGTGCCCCCTGTTTTGGCAGGCTGATTCTTAACCACTGGACCACCAGGCAAGTCCTGTGATTTTATTTTTAATTGACTTTTGCAGGCAGATGAGAGCTTTTAAATATACTTGGTGTGTTGTGTTGTTGATAACTTAATAAAGCAGATGTAACAACAGACTGGTTCCAAATAGGAAATGGAGTACGTCAAGGCTGTATATTGTCACCCTGCTTATTTATATGCAGAGTACATCATGAGAAACGCTGGGCTGGAAGAAGCACAAGCTGGAATCAAGATTGCTGGGAGAAATATCAGTAACCTCAGATATGCAGATGACACCACCCTTATGGTGGAAAGTGAAGAGGAATTAAAAAGCCTCTTGATGAAAGTGAAAGAGGAGAGTGAAAAAGTTGGCTTAAAGCTCAACATTCAGAAAACTAAGATCATGGCATCTGGTCCCATCACTTCATGAGAAATAGATGGGGAAACAGTGGAAACAGTGTCAGACTTTATTTTTTTTGGTTCCAGAATCATTGCAGATGGTGATTGCTGCCATGAAATTAAAAGATGCTTACTCCTTGAAAGGAAAGTTATGACCAACCTAGATAGCACATTAAAAAGCAGAGACATTACTTTGCCAACATAGGTCCGTCTAGTCAAGGCTGTGGTTTTTCCAGTGGTCATGTATGGATGTGAGAGTTGGGAGTGTGAAGAAAGCTGAGCACCGAAGGATTACTGCTTTTGAACTGTGGTGTTGGAGAAGACTCTTGAGAGTCCCTTGGACTGCAAGGAGATCCAACCAGTCCATCCTAAAGGAGATCAGTCCCGGGTGTTCATTGGAAGGACTGATGCTGAAGCTGAAGCTCCAATACTTTGGCCACCTCATGCGAAGAGTTGACTCATTGGAAAAGACCCTGATGCTGGGAGCGATTGGGGGCAGGAGGAGAAGGGGACGGCAGAGGATGAGATGGCTGGATGGCATCACCGACTCAATGGACATGAGTGGGAGTTGGTGATGGACAGGAAGGCCTGGTGTGCTGCGATTCATGGGGTCGCAAAGAGTCGGACACGACTAAGCGACTGAAGTGAACTGAAGTGACTATCAAAAGAACAAACAATTTAAGCTAGGTGCATATATAAAGTAGAAGTTATTTCCTTGGTTCTAAAATATCCCAGTTACCTCAACTTCAACCTTGGATTGTTCCCTTTGATGGTATGTTGTGGAAATTTAAGCTCTGCCTCTTTGAAGTTACTACTACTGATAAAACTGGTAGTGGTGAATGTGTCACTGTGCTCGGTGAACTTGCTACACTCATCACTTCCATCATATTGCTGGGGAAATTGAGGATTGGAGACATTTGAAATGGTTTCGGCAGCCAGAGGTATATAGCTGTGAAGTCAGGCTTCTAACTTGTCTTTTTCTTGCATGTTTCAAGTTTTGAACCACTAATCACAGCAGTACTAAGCTCAGCCTTCCAGTTGCCTTCCCTGGGAAGCACCTGTCCCATTTCCTTCATTTCAGAAGCCCAGTGGTGCGGCGGGGTCATGGTCACTCCTTGAAGTTTCTGTCTAAGGTATGGTGCTTCGGGTCACCCCGCTGGTGTATTTGTGTTCTTCACAGAGGGTCACGCAGCCTGTGTGGTCAGTGAGAGCTGATTGAGTCTTCATTCTTATGGTGATTATGGTGTTGTGTTTTCTCTTAAATTCACTTACTCTGTATAAAAATGACTTGTGTTATTGACCAAATGGGAAGACTATGTTGATTTCTATTTTTTTTAGATTGTGATCATAAAAAAACCCAATTTACCATCTTAATCATTTTTAAATAAGTTCAGTAGTCTTATAAACATACTTACATCATTGTCCAGTAAGTCTCTAGAACTTTTTCATCTTTTAAAACTAAAGCTCTGTATTCATTAAATAACTCCCTATTTGCCCCATCCCCTTAGCCCATGGCAACCACAATTCTGCTTCCTGTTTCTGTAGCCTTGACTACCTTAAATGCTTCACACGGCTGGAGTCCTGCAGTTTTTGTCTTTGTGACTGGGTTCTTTCACTTGGCATAGTCTTCTCAAGATTCTTCTGTAATTTCTGTCCTTTTAAACTAAAACATTAAGTCCTAAAGCTTTTTGTGTGTGTGATGTTTATATTAGTTTTCTATTTACCATATAATTACTGCAGATTTAATTGCTTAAAACAGTAACCTTTGTTGTCTCGGAGTCTCTGGGTGAGGGGTCCAGGCGTGGTTGGCTGCAGCCTCTGCCCAGAGCTCACGTGGCTGCCGTCTTGTGCTGGGCTTGGTCCTCTATAGAGTTCAGGGTGCTCTTGTAAACTCTTCTGGTAGTGGCACAGTTCAGTTGTTTTGACTGTAGGACTGACGGCCTGGTTTTCTCACTGACTGGCTGTCTCTTGCTGAGGGCTGGCTCTCTCAGCTCCTGGAGGTGGCCTGCACTCCCCTGCCAGCAACACTGATTTTCTTCTATAACTCCAGCTTAGTTCTCTCTGTTCTAAAATATCATATAAATGAGATTAAACAGTATGTACTTTTTGCATCCAGCTTCTTTCCCAGCATAACCATTTAAAATTCAACACATGGAATAGCGTGTGTCAGTGGTATGCCCCTTTCTGTTGCTGAATAGTGTTCCCGTGTACAGATCTACCATGGTCTAGCCATTTTCCTCGTGCGTCTGGGGCAGGGAGTACTCATTCTTGTAAGGACTGTGGACGTACATTTCTTTTTTTTTTTGGCCAGGTCATGTGGGGTCTTAGTTCACTGAAACCCATGTCCCCTGCAGTGGAAGCTCTTAACCACTGGACTGCCAGGGAAGTCCCACATTTTCATTTCTTTTGCATAAATACCAGGGAGTAGAATCACTTATAGGATAGGTGTAGGATTGACCTTGAAGACACTGCCAGCTTTCCAGAGCGGTTGTGTGTTTGACACTCTTCTCCAGCTTTTGGCATTGTCTGCTTCATCATAGTGGCCGCTGGCTAGTGGCGTCTTGTGATGGGTTTGGGGCGCCTTTCCCCAACGACTGAGGATGGTGAGCCCTTGTTAACATGCTTGCCTTTTATATACCTGCTGTTGTGAAGTGTCTGTTCAATTATTTTGCCCATTTAAAAATAATTAAAAAAAAAATTGTTGATTGTAGGAGTTCTCTAGGTATTTGGATTTGTGTCTTTTGCCATATGTTGGAAATATTTTTTCCAAATCTGGGGCTTAACTGTTTTTTTGCTTGTGCCTTTAAAGACTCCGCTTGCCATGCAGGAGACCCCAGTTCAATTTCTGGTTTGGGAAGATCCCCTGCAGAAGGGAAAGGCTACCTACTCCTGTATTCCCTCCTGGAGAATTCTGTGGACTGTATAGTCAATGGGGTTGCAAAGAATTGGCAACCACTGCGTGACTTTCACTTTCACTTCTTAATAATCAATAGTTTTAAATTTTGATGAAGTCCACATTATCAGGTTTTTTCCTTCATGGTTCCTGCTTTCTGTTTTCTCTGTTTGAAAACTATTAAAAACGTGTGCTCTTTAGGAAGAACTTAGGATACAGAAAGATGTAAAGGTTTAAGTGAGTTGTCTGTTTCTCTTTTCCCATTTTCTTTCTCTCAAGAGAATTCAAAGATTTTTTAAAAATTCTTTTTTTTAGTTAAGAAAGAATATTATTCCATATGTGTGTTATTGATTAGCACTTAACTATATAAACTTTTAGTCTTACGGTATTATGTTAATATGTTGACATTTTTCACTTTGAAATAAAAATGCTTTTTTAAAACCACAGAATGAATACTCTGTATTGATGCTCGTTTGGCCGTCACCCGTGACACCCTCTTATGCATTCTCTTAGTCACACTGGCTGGTGAAGTGGTTTTTCCTTTTCACTTGCTCAACCAAGGACTTGTAACAGAAACATATGCATCATTTGGGCTCACTCATCCTTGTTTTAGGAAAACATGTGTTCTCCTATAATTTCATGTAGTACCCTTCCCTGTAGTTTCTCATGCTTAAAATTTGCATCCAGAGAGATGGGCCTGTGGTCCCACGTCGCATTAAACAACCTCTTCATGCTCTCGACTCTGGCCTGGAGCCCTGCTTGGGGAGAGAGAGGCGCGTCACCCACCGGTAAGGGACCTGGCTGCCTTGTAAGATTCTTTCCACAGGTGGTGTGGTTGGTTATCATAGAGTTAGAGGATCTCCGCAAAACAGAACCACGCTCAGTCAGGTTCTGAGTGGGGCTGTGTGGATAAGTACCCAGAACTCTGATTGCCTGCCTTTCTGATTCTACAAGGGCGTTTATGGTCGACTCACCCAGGAGGAAAATGCATGCTTTTGTTTTATCCAGTGGGTTATAGCTTCTGGATGGAAACACGTTCAGATTAGATGCTGTAATTGTGGAGACTTTAATTTTAAAGCATTTCACTTCGTAGGTTTTTCTGATTTTTAAGCCAGCAGGATTCATTTATTCAGTTCCTCCTTGTGATTCGAGTTTAGCAGAGGAAATAAAAGGATTGGATAAAGTTAGATCAGAGGAGATGCCGTGGTTCTAGTAGAAAATGATGCAATCAGTCCAGTCTCCACTTGGGAACGTTTCAGACTCTGGACCCATACCTGTCAGTTACCTCTGTCTTTTCCTAGCCCAGAGGTAAAGTTTCCTGATAGAGTACCTCCTCCCATGAGGAGACATGGTGCTTCTTCAGGGGTAAAGGGTAGGCCATGTAGAGCTGGATAAAACATGTTTATCGTTATAATGTGGTATTATATTTAGGAAACAAATTCACTGTTGTGATACAGAGCACGAAAGGGCGTGACATTTGCATTTTTAGCCGTGAATGTCATGGTGTGAAAAAGATTGAGACCCTGCAGGAGACGTTTTTGAATTTTGCTTCAGTGTGAACCTTAACTTTATTATATAAACTGAGTGCCACACCTTCTCCCTGCTTATCCTCCCCTGCCCCCACCAAAACAAAACCAGCCATCCCTTGGAAATTCTCGAATTACTGTTTACTTTTCAAGTAAGCCATATTCTTCCTTTGACTCCACACTGTGTAATTTTCATTCAGAAATTTTAGAACCAAAAGGTATGTACATTTTTACTTCTAACATTACTATTGATTACTTTGCTCTTCTAATTTCAATAAATAATTAGGGTTAGGGTTAGTGTATTAGAAATTTTAAAATACCTTGAAAAGGGCTTTAGATTTTTGGTGTTTATCAGAAGGGGACAGAGGGTAAAAAGATTGAGAAATGAGGCTTTCTGTGACTCCCTGAGAAAGCTAAAGTAGATTAGGTAGGTCTCAGAGTGGGGTTTTGTGTTTTTGTTTCCTGTGCCTTGTATCATTTAATTAAAAAAAAATTCTATGGAGAAGGAAATGGCAACCCACTCCAGTGTTCTTGCCTGGAAAAGTCCATGGACAGAGGAGCCTGGCGGGCTGCAGTCCATGGGGTTACATGACTGAGCATGTGTGCGTGAGGGTGGAGGGAGATGGGTTGGTAGCAATAAACTGGTAGAACTAAAAAAAAAAAAAATTCTGGTTGTCCTCCTCGCCCTCCAGCCTTACTAATCTGCTTTCCAGCTCCATGGACATTTCATGTAAATGGAATTATGCGACGTGAGGCCTCTTGTGTCTGGCTTCCTTCAGTTAGCACAGGTTAGCTGTGTTGTAACATGTATCACTGTTTTGTTCCTTTTTATTGCCAAATAATATTCCACTGTTTGGCTGTACCATACTTTGTTTATCCATTCATTAGTCGAAGAGCATTTGGGTTGTTTTCACATTACGATTAATGGCGAAATTTTTTGTTTACAAGTTCTCCATTGTCCAGAGTTTTATTTTTTTGGACTGTTCAGGTGTAAACTTTTACATAAACATGTTTTAGTTTCCTTGGGTGTACACCCAGGAGTGGAATTGATGGGTCATTCATGTAGTCACATGTTTTAATTTTATCGCTCTGTCCGTCTCTGCTGCCCAGCGCAGTGGGCTGACTCTGCACAGGTGTATCCGCTCTTCCTTGTGTCTGGCCTCCCCGTTCAGGTCACCGCAGAGCGCCGCGCAGGCTCCCTGAGCGGCCAGCAGGCCCTCGTCAGGCACCTGTGCTGCGTGTAACGTGTCAGGAGTGTGTGTCAACCCCAGCCTCCCAGTTCACCTCCCCCGTGCCCCCCTTTGGCGGCGTCTGGCGTCCCTACATTTGTTTTCTCCCTCTCCCTATCTGTTTCTGTTTTGCAAATGAGTCATTAAATTTTTTAGGTTTTGACACTTGTAGCATTTTGCCCGCAAAACACTGTAATCCTGGATTCCAGGATACTGAATGTCTTAGTCTGTTCAGGCTGTTACAGCAATACAACGAACAGTCTGGCTTATGAACAACAGGGATTTGTTTCTCATAATGCTGAGGACTGGCAAGTCCAAGGTCCTGGTGATTGGAGGTTAAGCACCTGCTTTCGTCGCAGAGAAGGAGTCTCCTGGACTCCTGGCGAGGGGTGAGGGGGTCCTGTAGGGTCTCTTCTGTGAGAGAGTAGTCCTGCTCGGGAGGGCTCCACTCCACCCTCAGCACCTCCTGAAGGCTGCCTGTCAACGCCGTCATGGTAGGGCATGGGTTTCAACATGGGAATTTGGGGGAGCACGAACATTCGGATCGTGGGACTGAACTTCCCTGAATACACCTTGGGTTGTTTCTTCAGACCTGTTAGGGGCTCACCGCCTCTCTCCTCACTCCCCTGCATCAGGACCTTCCTGCCTCCTGTCCTCAGGGCTTGTGTAGAGAGATGGGCCATGAGTCTAGCCCGCTGCCCGTTTCTCACTGGGTCAGCTCTTGGAACGACATCTTAAATAAGGTTTTCTGCTATCAGTCTTTGCAAGGCAAAGAATTCTATGTTTTCCCCTCTTATTTTTTTTTAATAGATAATGGTCAAATTTAGTAAAGTAATTCAGAAAGGACAAGTTCTTAATAATTATTAACCTTTTAATATAATAGTAAATTTACAGATTTAGTTTTTAATAATGGCTATTGTTTAACCAACTCAATGGACCTGAATTTGAGCCAACTCCAGGCGACTGGAGAGCAGGGGTGCCTGGCGTGCTGCAGTCCATAGGTGCCGCGGAGAGTCCGACCCGAGGACTCCAGGCAGACTGCCACTGAGGTACCGCTGTTGCGATCATATATTCAGCTATGCCTGCTCTCCTTTTTTCCTCATCTGCATAGTACTGATAGATGGAGGCTCAGAAGTTGAGGGGTTTACTGTGCCCTTCGCGCCATCAGCCTCTCCCGGATATTGTCCTCAGCTTCCTTCACACTCCGCTCCAGATAGGATTTTTTCTGTTCCGATTCTTTAATTTCTTCTTCTGCTATCTTCTGTTTCTCTAACAGCTGATTATGAATTGTGTCCTTGGACTGAAGAATAAACATTCTTCCTACACCTTCGTACATGTTAGTCTCATCTACCAAAGTCGTCACCTCTGTATCTGTAAGGTGTGCATGCTTTTCCGTCCTGTTCAGCTGCTCAGTCTGCACGTCTGCAAGTTCCAGCTTCCGCTGAGTGTGGACAGCTTTGGCTTGAAGCTCTGTGAAGGCTCCTCCAACTCCAGACCCACGGGGGCCGCTGTCCTGCTTCTCTGCTCTCCCCTCTTATTTTTATTTCTCTATGCTGTCTTCTGCTGTGTTTATAGGAAGTTCACTTTGTGCTCGAGAACTTGTCAGAACACTCACCTTTCCTTTTTGGCTGTGATTCGCTCTTCATACAGACCTGTTGCTCCCCCCACCTTGTTTCTTTTTTTAAAAGTTGAGATGTAAGTTCATAATAACATAAAATTAACCATTTTAAAGGGTATAATTCAATTTTTAAAAAAAGTATATTCTCTATATACTTGGGCAAATACTACCACCGCGAATCTAATTCTACACATTCCTTTTGGAGTGCTTGGGTTTCTTTGTTTTATTTTTTAACTTTCTTTACCTTGAGCTCTTTAACTCCTTCCTAGCGGAATTTCATATTATAAAACCTCGGGAGGTAAGGTGACCAAGGTGATAGGTACTCTTTCCATCTCTGGACTTTGTTTTTATTAATTTTTGAGAGGGGGGAGTTTGTGGTGAAAGTTGTCAGGCTATTGAAAATTGTATATTGCCTGTTAATTGGTAGGATATTTGACTGTGTGTGTATAATCTCATTGTCTGTGGTCCGAAGGAGGAGAGAGTGAATACATGATCAGGTGGTAGAGAGGGAACAAGATTGTCACATGAAAAATGATAGTCTGGTATGACAGAACCTCCAGTCTGTGTGATCTGGAGTGGTCTTTGAAGAGTGGCTTTAGACTTTTTGGTCTTATGAAATATGCAGTGTGTTCACTGTTTCTGTTCTTGTCTCAGTGTTAGGTTGACCTGTTTTTACTGTGGCAGGAGTGTCCGGCCCTTTCTGTGTGAGGTCTTAAGAAGTTCCACTGCCTGCGGCTCCAGACAGTGCGGTCAGGTGTCCCTGTTCCTGAGTGGTGAGCCACGGGAGCACAGCGGTGTGGGGCTGGAAGAGGCGCGCCTGAGCAGAGTGGACGGGCGTGGATCGTTCCTCTCTGGGTCCTGTGAGCTTCAGGCCCGTCAACGGTCTGTCTCCTCCATGGGGAGTAGGAATCACACTGTCGGTCGGCCACACCACCTCCTGGCTGCTTGCTTATGTTTTTGTTCTTTTAAAACAACACATATGAAAATGCTCAAAAATGAACTTGCTCGGTTCTTAATACACATATTGCATATTAACTTTGGTTTTATTTTTGCCAAAGCTATGCATGTACTTTTTTGTATGCTTTGCATATCGATTTTAAAAAATAACCTTTTTACTTAGAATAGTTCTTAGCTCACATAAAAGTAGCAAAGATGGCATAGAGCATTCCTGAGGGTGAATGTCCCTAGTCGGACCTGAGCGCTGCGCTCCCGGTGTTGGCCTCCTGTAACACTGTCCTGCCTTTATGACAGCTCAGGAATCAGCGGTGCCTCATTGCTAACCAAACCCCACATTTTATTTGGGTTTTACTAGCTTTCTTCTTTTTCTGTCCTAAGACCCCATCCAGGGCATCATATCACCTTGAATTTAGCTGTCATGTTTCCTGGTTTTTGACAGTTTTGAGTGGTGAGTGCATGCGTGCCAAGTTGCTTCAGTTGTGTCTGACTCTGCAACACTGTGGACTGTAGCTTTCCAGCCTCCTCTGTCCATGGGACTCTCCAGGCAAGCATACTGGAGTGGGCTGCCGTACTCTCCTCCAGGGGATCTTCCTGACCCCAGGATCGAACCTGCGTCTCCTCTGTCTCCTGTGTTGGCAGGTGGGTTCTTTACCACTAGCACCACTTAGGAAGCCCTCTGAGCAGTACTGGTCAGTATTTTACAGAATACCCCTCAATTTGTATTTGTTCGGTATATTTCTCATGGTTAGATTGGGTTTATGGGTTTTGGGAGGAAGACCACTGGGCCCAGGAGTGGTTTCTAAACCATTATGTCAAACAGACTAAGATTCCTTGGGCTGATGGCCGATTCTAAGGCTAGGGCAGGGAGAATACAAGAGGTGCCTGGAAGATCTTGTGCCGGAAAGCGCTCGAAGGACAGAAGGGTGGGCATGTCCGGGGGCGCAGAAGCAACGGAGCGGCTCCCGTGGCCAGAGCTGGAGCACTCTGAGCAACACAGTAAATAGTGGGGTGTCTTTAATGATCAGTATTCTTTAGGGACAGCCTATATACAGTGGGCTTTCCTAGTGGCATGGTGGTAAAGAATCTGCCTGCAGCGCAGGAAACTGGGTTGGAAAGATGCCCTGACGAAGGAAATGGCAGCCCGCTCCAGTGTTCTTGCCTGGAGAATCACACGGACAGAGGAGGCTGCAGGCATGGGGTCAAAAAGAGCAGATGTGACTCAACAACTAAACAACAGCAAAGGCATAGAGCAAACTCCCACAGTCGATGCTGGTATAAATGGCAGACGAGTGAGGAGAGAGGCCCTCTCCCAGATAGCAGAGTTTCACAAAACCTACACGGTCTCTGGAAGAGTTCCTGATGCTTCTCCCCAGCGCTGAGCGTGGGCTGCCCTGAGTGACTTGCTGGTGTGTGGGGAGGTGACCTGCAGCGGGGGGACCACACACACGCCCTCAGCAAGATGACCGAGTTCACCATGGCTCAGGCGGGGCCCGACTCCTGCCGACGTGGACAGTGGTACCGTCCCTTTTCAAACAGTCTGATAGTTTCGTCATGTTGGGTTTTTGTCACTTGCTCTTCCTTTCCCTCTCCCCAGAAGTAACTGTTTTCACTTGTTTTGAGTGAAATGATGGCTTTTCTATAATGACCACCATTTCTAAATAACATGCTTATATTGCTGTCTGATGCTTTTTCAGTTTTGACTTCCCGCTCTAGATGTTTGGAACTTGCCTGTTTTCTTGCCCCTCCTAACTACACAGGTGCGTCCTTTGCATTGGCACAACCTCCGCATAGAATTACGCTTTAACTTGCTTGGGTCAGTCCTGACCGTTTGTGTCTTTATCACTGGGGAAGCGCCGTAGCTGAGCCATGCGGTAAACCGCTCACTCTTCCCTCTCCAGTCTCTTGCCTTCTCCGGAGTGGACACTTGTTTTATCTCCTCACTCTTGCCGTTGGTGCCGGCGCCCGGAGTCCTGAGCATGGAGCCCGCGCGGGGTGCAGGGCTGCCTTCCTGCTGCGGGAGCCCCCGCCCCGAGCGGAGCCCGCGGGTCCTCCTCTGCGCCGTGCCCCCCCCCCCCCTGCTTACCCTTCGATTAGTGAGCTCGTCTTCCGGTAACCTGCGGAAGGCTGCATGGCAGGTAACGTTTTTTGAGACCTGTGACTGAAATGTCATTCTTGTCTTCTCACAGTTGACTGCGACTTTGGCTGGCTATAGAGTTCTAAGTTGGAAATGATTTTGGTTCAGAAATTTTGCTTCCAGTGTTCTCGAGAAGTCTGAAGTCATTCTGATTGTTTTGATTCTATCTACATGACCTCTCCCTGCCCCCAGCATTTGGGATATTCCTTTGTCACCACAGTGTTTTCTTTAAGAAATAGTCCTTTGGTAAAGTCTAACCCCTAAGCCTAGAACAGTGTCTGGCGTAGAATTGGGGGCTCAGTAAATATTTATTGAGTGAAGGCATGTTCCTGTCTGGGCCGGTGGGATCCCCCCCTCGGAGGCGAGGCCCCGCTGCCTGGTCCGTAGGCCTGCTCGAGTTGAGGAGGCATTCTCCGGCTTCTCTCTGGTGTTGCCGAGCTCAGTTCTCCCATGTCCCTGCCAGGCTTCACTGGACCTGGCAGTCTTTTTTCTCAGTTTGGAGCCCCAAGCTAAGATCGTACTGAATTGTCCATCTAAACTGTTCCATTCCTGTCGTTCTTGGCAGGAGTTAGTTGTAACTCTGAAGATTTCTCTTTTTATCCCTGGTGTATTAGAGCAAGTAAAAAACCGGTCTTGTCATAAAGCACGAGTTATGTTAAAAAACAACTTGAAAGGAATGCTGGCTTGCAGTGTGTGGTGTGAGCTGTTGGCGCATCACCTCTGACAGGTGACGTCACAGCAGAGGCAGAGGAGCAGGGCGCGCCAGTCAGTGTCTGTCGCGCTCGAGACTGTCCGCACACTCCCGCGGCTGGGCGTCCCTCCCGGGCCCACCGGTGCCCAGAGCCTCGCCCTGCCTCTGTTACGGAGAACGCGTCATAGAGACGGAGGTGAGGCGCTTGCCTTGTCCGTCTTGTTTCAAGCTTGAGTGTGCACTGACTTAGTCCCTCCCTTAGTGAAGGGCTCGTGTTTCGCTTTCCTGTGTTTCCCAGGGGCAGGACAGCCTTTCAAAAGGAGTACTGTGTTTTTCAAGTGGCACTTTAAAAAGAAGTAAGAATTATTTTTAGGGTACAGAATGCTCCAGGCAGGATTTAATTGCGGGTCTAAATATGGAGATAAGCTAGATTCTTATTAGTTCTCAATTTCTGACCACAGCATGGTCAGATGAGTGAATGATTGCAATAAATCCTTGGACATGCAA
The DNA here is from genome assembly GCA_020226075.1 of Hydropotes inermis. Lineage (NCBI taxonomy): Eukaryota > Metazoa > Chordata > Mammalia > Artiodactyla > Cervidae > Hydropotes > Hydropotes inermis. The sequence goes on from CM035284.1 coordinate 63,816,558, forward strand.
TGCGTGTGTGTGTGTGTGTGTGTGTGTGTGTGAGAGAGAGATTTACTGAAGTACAGTTGTTTACAGACACACACACACACATTCTTTTCCATTGTGCTGTTACAGCATATTAAATCTAGTTCCCTGCGCTCTGCAGCAGGGCCTTCTGTTCATCCTTCTGTGTGTAATAGTTATATCCGCTGATCCCGAACTCCCAGCCCCTGGCAACCACACGTCTGTTCTCTACGTCTGTTGCGGCTCCTGTGTATTAAAAATGCCAGTGAAAGCTGTTACACTGCGACTTCCCTGGTGGTCCGGTGGTTAAGATTATGCTTTGCAATGCAGGGGACCCAGGTTCGATCCTTGGTGGGGGAACTGAGTACTCCCTAACCCATGCCATAGGGCACCTAAACCACAACTGGAGAGTCAGTGTACCCCAAGGAAAGAGCTGCTGTGCCTCAGCTAAGACCTGATGCAGCCGAATAAGTGAAGCTTTTCTAAAAACCTGTTACGTACACTGTTGGATAAAAATTACCAAGATTGAATCAGTGTTTAAAATAATGGAAACAAAAATAGTTCTAAAGTTAAGCTTTAGGATTATTTTTGTCTTCATTATTTTACTTAGTGACTGTTACCATTTGCAGTCAGGGTAGAGAATTTTTTGGGGACTTGAATCCTGAGAGTTGGAACTTAGTGATAATAGCCTTGCCTGTTGAACTGTGGATTTAAGAGATTTGATATGAAGAAGAACTTATGTTTTAGGAACTTAATTCAGATGTCGGATTTCTCAGGTCTGCCTTGGAGATCATGCAGTTAAGTATTTAGTTCCTTTGCTTTCCCAGAGGAATAATGGGACTTCAAAGAGTTCTCTTTTTGGAAATAAAAGCACAGTAAACAATTTCACAGTGAGAGACTATTGTTTTTGGGCTCCAAAATCACTGCAGGTGGTGACTGCAGCCATGAGGTTAAAAGATGATTGCTCCTTGGAAGGAAAATTACGACCAACCTAGATAGCATTTTAAAAAGCAGAGACATTACTTTGCCAACACAGGTCCATCTAGTCAAAGGTATGGCTTTTCCAGTGGTCATGTATGGATGTGAGAGTTAGACTGTAAAGAAAGCTGAGCGCCAAAGAATTGATGCTTTTGAACTGTGGTGTTGGAGGGGATGCTTGAGAGTCCCTTGGACTGCAAGGGAGATCTAACGAGTCCATCCTAAAGGAGATCAGTCCTGGGTGTTCACTGGAAGGACTGATGCTGAAGCTGAAACTCCAATACTTTGGCCACCTGATGCGAAGAACCGACTCCTTGGCAAAGACCCTGATGCTGGGAAAGATTGAAGGCAGGAGGAGAAGGGGACGACAGAGGGTGAGATGGTTGGATGGCATCACCAACTCGATGGACATGAGTTTGAGCAAGCTCTGGAGTTGGTGATGGACAGGGAGGCCTGGGGTGCTGCAGTCCATGGGGTCGCAGAGAGCAACTGAGAGCCTTAACTGAAACAGTTTCACGTGGTTGATTAGAATAGCCTGAGGCTAGATGTTGTGTGTGTCCCTGAGGGGAAGGGAGGGGAGTATTTCTGAGCCCTTAACCACGTCCCAGGTCAGCTGTGTATTCGTGCCACTTGACGTTCGGGGAGATCACTGCTGCAGGAGTTCACGAGGCAGGTGAGCGAAAGGCAGGGTGTCTGACTGGACTCAGACGCCGCTTCCCTGGGTACCTGTGAGCAGTGCCAGGCCTGTGCTGGCTGAGTCCTCCTGCGTGGTCTCCTCAGGGCACACTGCTCAGCAGGCGTGGAGGGAGGGCTGACGAACCCAGGTGTCTGAGATCACCTGGACGCCAGTATTTTTTACCTTTTAGACGTCACTCTGCCTTAAATCTTTGAGCTCTTCACTGTGATGGTCTGCAAAATAGTGTTTCCTCAGAAAGGTGGTTTCCAGATCAGGCTTTAGTGGGAGATATTTTTTGGCTGCATCGTGTGTTTTTCGGGATCTTCGTTCCCTGACCAGGCACTGAACCCAGGCAGTGAGAGCAAAGAACCATAGCCACCTGGCCAACAGAGTTTCTTCGTTTACATAAGCTCTTATCTGTCTTTCCTTCTAGTTCTCTGCTATTTTATTCATAGGACGCTCTTTACCTTCATCTCTATGTGTATAGATATTTGCCTAAGTTTTATTCTGGTTTCTTGTGGTGTTTTTTTTTACCTTTAATTCTTTATTCAGTATGGAATTTATTTTAGTGTATAGTGAGGGTAGGAATGCATCTTCTTTCCACCTCGATAGACAGTTGCCTTAGTGCTATTTTTTATGTACCCCACCTTTGGTTATAATGGCCTAGCTTGCAAATGAGGGAGATCGTGAACAGACTAAATCTCGGTGCCACTGTGTGCTGCCCTGTGATGAAGCAGCGGGCAGAATTGTGTCCATGTGATGGTGATCCCGATGGGAGGTAAGGAAGCTGTTAGGATAAAGGCGTGTGCTTGAGGAGATGGACAATTTCACGAGTCTTGTTCTTGTAACACAGTATTTGAAATATTATCTTGTGGATGAGGTAGTGAAGCTATTTTGTGTTTATTGTAGAGGGCAGAGGTTGTAAGTTCTTAGTGGGTAGAAGTTACAAGGGGAGGTGGTATCAACGCGGCAGAAAGACTTACTCCCTAACTGAAGTCGGAGCAGTCTACCACGGAACTGTCCAGCAAAGCGCTGAGCTATGGGCCTTCGTCTGCAGACCTGCCGGGGTCATTTGTCGGGCATTCCTGACACCTCAGCCCCCGGGGGGGCCGTGCTGAGTCCTGCGTGGCGCTCCGCTTCGTGCCTTGCCTGCACCCCCCTCCACGCCCCAGCGCCTGCGGGGGCGGCTGCCGCCCACAGCGCCCAGGAGGTTTGGGCTGTGCCGCGCTGTGGGGGTGGCTTGTGACAGAGCCAGGCCTCGGGCTGCCCACTGCACCCTGAGAGCTGTGTGCCCAGGCGCATTTGAACTCTGTGATTAATTTTCTTTTGAGAGTTTTAAAAATATATGCCTTAAGTGACTTCTTTTTGGTGGTGTGTGTGCGCGGATGCGCATGCATGCATGCATCCACATAACATTTGTACTCACTCATCATTCCTGTGTATGGGTAAAACTGTGTGAGCATGCAGTGCCCTGTGGCTGGTTTTGTTACCTAGCCCTTAAAGACTTGAAGCTGGGCTTCCTCAGATGGGTCACTTAACGGAGGCGTCTCCTGGTTAGAACGGCCAGTCTTCGCACTTTGCTTTGCTCTCGCTCTACCTTCTGGGGTTTCCCTGCTTTTATGCGAGCGCTCTGTTCCCCTTTCTCGTTTTCGTAAACACGACTGTCCCCACTTCCCTTTTCAGCCACCGCCACAACCTGTAGAGGTGTGACACTGCCCATCCTTACAACCCGACAGGATTTGGCCTGTGCAGAGAGACAGAGAGCAGTTGCTGGCGAGCTGTTTGGCTTTCTGGGGAGAGGCAGGGAGCCTGAGGCCAGTCTCGGGCTGGAAAGGGAGTGCAGCGTGTCTGTGTGTCCCCCCAGTGTCAGTGAGGGGCGTCTCCTCCTCCTCCTCCCCAAGGGTCTTGGAGCCTCACTCCCGAATCCTGGAACCCTGGTCTGCATTCACTGCCTCCACCCTGCTCCCTGGGAGTGCCCCGTGGTGAGGCCTCTGTGCTTTCACTGCTGTGGCCTCAGTTCAGTCCCTGGTTGGGAACTGATATCCTGCAAAAAAGCCACTTCCCTGTGCCCGGTGTCTGTCAGTCCATCCATTCACCAGGTGGTCTGTGGGTGTGGGAGCTGTCCTGGGTAGTGTGCATCTGGCGGGCTACAGGATGGGGTCCTCCTGCCTTTTAATAGAGCTCACATCCACAGGGATGTGAGAAGACAATGAGAGAACAAAGATTCGGTGTCATAAGTGCTCTGCGGGAAATCATCCTCACGGTGTTTACTTCCATCCCTGTCACTCTCCTGAACAGGCTTTCCTGATGGTCACTGTTTATGGCCTTAAAACAAATGAATTATAGGATTTAAAAGCAGACACTAAAAACTAAGAGATGATAGTAAAAAGAGCCATTGCTTCGTTTCAGCCGTCATCGCCGCTTTGCTGACTTTTTTTTTTTTGGAAGCAATGGTTGGGTTCTGGTGTTTTAATAAAATGTTCCAAGGGATAAAATCTACTAGGAGAAGACATGACAGAGTCCCAAACCCGAAGATCGCCTTCCTTGTCTGCGGACCCCAAGGGCCGATGGTGGAGCGCCGGCTGCCCCGAGCGGCCATCTTTCGTGGAAATTAACACACTTCCTCAACACAGTAAACAAGACCTGCTGTGCTCACCCACCCGCCTCCCCCGTCCACACCCTGCCCCAGGCCCTCTGAGCCCTCCGCTTTGCTCTGGGTTCCCACCACCCACTCACCCCAAATAACCGACGTCCCTTTTGTTCATTTTCCTGCCGTCCCCGCTTGTCTGTCCCCTTGTCGTAAGATGCAGCGCTGCACACGCTCTCCACACTGTACAGCAGACGCTTTGCCTTAGTGGCCTGATTGCATGCATGTAAGTGGGGGAGGGGCGTCAAACAAATCCAGGCTATGCATCAACAGAAATCAAAGCAATATTCGTAAAGCTAGGCAGGCAAGGGTTAACATTGGAGAAACATAAGGCTTGAGGCTTATTGATTCTTTTTTTTTTTTTATTTGTGGTGGATTTTGTCATACATTGAAATGAAACAGCCATGGGTTTACATGTGTTCCCCATCCCAATCCCCCCTCCCACCTCCCTCTCCACCCGCTCCCTCTAGGTTTTCCCAGGGCACCAGGTCCCAGCGCTTGTCTCATGCATCCAACCTGGGCTGGTGATCTGTTTCACCCTAGATAATATACATGTTTCGATGCTGTTCTCTTGAAACATCCCACCCTTGCCTTCTCCCACAGAGTCTAAAAGACTGTTCTATAAATCTGTGTCCTTTTTTTTTTTCTGTTCTGCATATAGGGTTATCATTACCATCTTTCTAAATTCCATATATATGTGTTAGTATATTGTAATGGTCTTTATCTTTCTGGCTTACTTCACTCTGTATAATGGGCTCCAGTTTCATCCATCTCATTAGAATTGATTCAAATGGATTCTTTTTAATGGCTGAGTAATATTCATGGTGTTATTGATTCTTTAGACCGAAACTGTTTGGACTCGCTTTCCTTCTTAAATATTGGTGTACCATTTTGGCTTCAAAAGAATCTCTTCTTGCTTCTGCCCCCCTCTGGGGGAGGGGTCGCTTAACTCAGGGATGTGATGTTAGAACGCCCTCCATGGGGCGCCACGATGCACTTGCTGGACGAGCGGACCCCCTCATCCACTTGGGTGCCTGACGGGCTAAATCCGGACTGATGCAGGTTTCTCACCGGCGGGTTGGGCCGTGTGGGAGAGCCCCGGGTGGAGCCGGCGGCGGTGCCCGCCTTGGGCGTGGTGGTCAGGTTGAACACAGCCCGCCGTACATGCCCCGGGCACGGCGTGCAGGTCCGCCATCTTCCTCCGCGCTTTAATGTGCTTGTAGACGTAGTCCAAGAAGGGGCTGCAGGGCATGAAGTGGCCAGCACCCTGGGTCACATGCAGATTGCCATCTTCCAGCATGATCTTGCCCTGGCAGATGACCACCAGAAGGAGCCCCACGCAGCTCCACGCCCTCGAAGATGTACTCTGCAGCCGACTGGTGGTTCTTGGCAGAGACGATCTTGACGGCATCTGGACCCCAGATCACCAGGTCGCTGTCAGAGCCCACGGATATTCTTCCCTTGCGAGGATACAGGTTGAAAATCTTGGCAGCATTTGTGCTTGTCACGGCCACAAACTGGTTTTCATCCATTTTCCCCGTGGCCACAGCCTTGTCCCAGATGACAGACATGCGCTCCTCCACACTGTTGGTGCCCTCGGGAATGGCTGTGAAGTTGTCTTTCCCGATGGCTTTCTAGGCAGTGCTGAAGGTGCAGTGGGCACTCCCAGAGAGCTGCAGGTCTCCACTGGCCAGCAAGGAGTTGATGTAGCCTGGAGTGGTCGGGTCAGGACTCAGAGGTGGAGATGTCACAAATGCAGCTGCCTTGGCCCAGTTCTTGCTCCGGTAATGGGTCCCATCCGTGCCCAGGCTGGCAGTGATGGGCTCACCAAAGACCACGTTTCCTTTTTTCCTGGCTTGCGAGATGAGGTCGTTCGCACTCTTGCTCATGACCTTTGTGACGTAGAGAGGACAGTTGGTTTGGCTAGCAATGGTGATGGCACAGGACACAGCCTCAGCTTCCAGCTCCTCTGGTCTGCTCAGCACATGGCCTTCTGGGCCAGTTATCCCCATTTCCAACATCCAGGTTTGCTCCTGGGCGATGATGTTCCCGTTCTCAGCGTGCACCTGAGCGATGGCCCCCAGCTCTCCCAGACACGTGAAGATCTCATACAGCTCCGTGTTGGGACACTTGATACCAATCCTTGTAGGCCATGTAAACCATGAAGGAATTCTCCCCTTTGTCCTTGATGAGGCCCTGCACCTCCTGCTTGACGCTGTCATTCCAGTGGGTGATGTCCACATGTAAGGTGTAGTCGCAGCAGCTCTTGCCATCAGCCCACTCCTGCCACTTCTCATAAGCCTCCGTCAGGCTGGACTCAGGCTTGGGCACCACGTGGTCAGTGATCATGGTGGTGCCCCCCGCTAAGGCAGCCTTGGTCCCTTGGAAGAAGTCATGCACTGTGGTCATGCCTTTGTATGGCATCTGGAAGTGAGTGTGGACATCGATACCTCCAGGGATCACCATCTTCCCATTGGCCTCGATGGTCTTCACTCCTCCAGGGATGATCAGATTGTCTCCAGTTTGCTTTATTAAGCCATCTTCCATGTAAATATCAGCATAAAAGGATTGATCATCATTGACGATTCTACTTCCCTTGATCAGAAGACGGTCGCTCGTAATGTCCTTGTGATGTTCTTCTTGCCTTGGTAGGACATGGCGGCGGCGGCGGTGGCTGCCTGCCTCCCTCCTCCTTCTGCTCCTTCTCACCCGTGCCTTCCTCAGTGCACAGCGCCCCGAGATCAGGTGGAGCGAATGGTGCACTGGCCGCGGCCACCGCCTCCTCTGGCCTCCGCCCCCCTCCCGGTCTCCCGCGGCAGCTGCCAGAGACAATAGTAAATCTCCCTGGTCCCCCGTTTCACCCCCGACCTCCCCCCTGCTACACACACACCCACCCACACCCACACACACCCTCCTCACTCGTGTACACACCCCCCCACACACCCTCCTCATGTACACACACACACACACCCTCTTCACTAGTGTACACACACACATACCCTCCTCACTCGCGTACACACGCACGCACACATGCACACCCTCCTCACTCATGTACACATACACCCTCCTCACTTGTGTACACACCCCCCC
>CM035284.1:63824042-63868527 GCA_020226075.1 Hydropotes inermis
CTCGCGTACACACGCACGCACACATGCACACCCTCCTCACTCATGTACACATACACCCTCCTCACTCGCGTACACACGCACGCACACAGGCACACCCTCCTCACCCGGGCGTTCCCTTGTTTTATGTTGTGCCCTCTGCACACCCCTTCTCCCTCTGGGTGTGCTCTCGTAGTTTTAATTGTTCAGCTTTCTGGCTGTGCTGGGTCGTGGTTGCTGCCGGTGGGCTTTCTCTGGTTGCAGAGTGTGAGCTGCTTCTGCTGCGGCTCCTGGCTCCAGAGCAAGCGCCACTCATGGCTCACGGGCTCAGTTGTTCTGCAGCCTGTGGACGCCATGTCCCCCAAGCTGGCAGGCAGATGCTTATCCATGGACCACCAGAGACGTCCGCCTGGTGTCTTCCCGGTGCTGGCCGCGCTGCTGTCTCCTGTGTCACCAGGCTGCAGTCAGGGGCGGTCCTCTTGCCACTCGGATTGCTCTGCGTTCCTTTGCTGGTTTCTCTCTTTCTAGCTGTGACTGCTTCTCAAGGTTTTATGGGGTAAATATGCGATGGAATTTACTGACCCTTTTGCGTTTCATCCCTGGAGAAGGAAATGGCAACCCACTCTAGTACTCTTGCCTGGAGAATCCCATGGAGGGAAGAGCCTGGTAGGCTAAGTGTCGCAAAGAGTTAGACAGGACTGAGCGACTTCACTTTCACTTTCTTCTTTTCATTAAGGAGAAAAAAGCTGGTAAACATTCAGAGGAAATTTGTTCACTGAGACCTTGTGTCTTGGAAATGTCATTTGGATGTTCTGCTGCTTTTATTGATTTATTTATTTTTTCATTTATCCTTACTAGTTGGAGGCTAATTACTTTACAGTATTATAGTGTTTTTGCCATACATTGACATGAGTCAGCCATGGATTTACATGTGTTCCCCATCCTGATCCCCCCTCCCTGTTCTGCTGCTTTTAATATTTGGCATTACTGATATTTCTTCTGTAAAAAAATTCAGACATAAGCCAGAAAAGTAATTAATTTGGTCTGCAAAGGAAAAACAGAAACAGTGCATTTATAGTATCTCAAGTGAATAAATCATAATATACTTGTTTATTGTTTACCTGTAAAAATGTTGATTTAAAAGTCTTCATATGTGTACTTTGCTAAAGGTGTAATGTAAATTAAGCCTGTAATTCGCTGTCTGACTCTTTCCTTTTTCCATTCTAGAATGTATGACAACATGTCCACAATGGTGTACATGAAGGAAGACAAGTTGGAGAAGCTCACGCAGGATGAAATTATTTCCAAGACAAAGCAAGTAATCCAGGGGCTGGAAGCTCTGAAGAATGAGCATAATTCCATTTTGCAGAGTTTACTGGAGACGCTGAAGTGTTTGAAGAAAGATGACGAAAGTAATCTGGTGGAGGAGAAGTCAAACATGATCCGAAAGTCCCTGGAGATGCTGGAGCTTGGCCTGAGTGAGGCTCAGGTACAGTCTCATGACATGACCGTGAACTTGCCAGTCTGGGAAAATGGAGACTGTTTGGAATATGAGATTTAAACTAGAGGGCAGATAAGAATAGCCGAGATAATCTTGTATGCGGGCTGTGTGTGCTGTGCAAACAATGAGTGATTAGGGCATGCCTCAGTTTTAAAAAGGAGAGTGAAAACAGAGGTAAGCCTTGACGTCAGTTGGGGTTTGATTCAGCTACACAAAAGCGAAAGTGTCCGCTCACATGTCGGAGGTAGACTGCACCACTGAGGCGGGCCGTCCCAGACAGCTCCACTGCCCTTTTCAGGAGAGGGAGGAGACGCCCCTCACTGACACCGGGGGTGGGGGGGGTGGAGGGGGGCATGCAGACATGCTGCACTCACTTTCCAGCCTGCAACTGGCCTCCAGTTTCCTTCCTCTCCCCAGAAAGCCAGACAGCTCACGAGCACCTGCTCTGTCGCATCTGTATAGACCAAACCCCGTCCCAGCCCAGGTTCTCAGGCTGTTGGCTCCCTGCCCCTGCTGCCCTGCACCCCAGCCCGCCTGTCTCGTGGACCAAGACAGGGTCCAGCTGCTGCCACGTGACCCTGTCCTGGGACTGCGAAGGGCGCAGGGAGGTCGTGCCTCCCTCTACTTCCTTGAACTGTGCCCAGCACTCTGCTTGCATTTCATTGGTTCCATGGGCACATCTAGTTGTGAGGGACACTGGAGAATGGTGCCTTTCCCCTTAAAGTTCCAGGTTTTAAGCCTGAGGAAGCAGGGTGAATGAATGTTGGCCAGCAGCTCACTGTCTGTGAGTGTGAGCCTCCTTCGTCAGGCTGGCAGATATTGGAGTTAAAGGAGGGGGAGGGAGAGCCCCTTATCCTAGACATTCAGGCTTTAGACCTGGGAGGATAATAAGAAGGCAGGGCGGGCGCACGGATTGCCGAGAGGACAGACTGACCGAAGCCAGCCTTCTCTGCAGCCCTTGTCCTCCCCAGGAACTTGTCTCTGCCCCAGGCTGGCCCTTCCCTGAGGCCCATCAGTGTATCCCTGGCAGAGCCCGGCGGGGACCTCCACCTGCGAGTGCATCAGGGCATCCTGGCTCTCGCTGTTGGCCACAGAACCTCCCTCCCCTCCTGCAGTGGCGAGGGCAACTTGCCCCGTCTGCAGCCCACTCTGCACATGGATCTGTGTGTGTGCCTGGTGTTTGTTCATGGCAAAGAGTCTCTGAGAAATTCTCTTGGCACCCCCTAGGTAAAAAATAAACGAACACAGCTTCGTCAGAATAGTCGCTGCCTGTCCACCACTAGTCCTTTAGAGGTGCTTTCAGATAGAAAAAAATTGTAATTTTTTTAATAGATGTTCTGAGCAAGTCAATATTCTTTTTTTTCTCCCCAAGAGAGAAGGAAGAGGCATTTAATTTAGCTGTTGTCTCAGATCCGGCTACTAGAATAGAATGCCATTAGGTCAGGGTTTCAGCAGTGGACGTTTATTTTCCACAGTTCTGGAGGCTGGAAGTTCTAGGTCAGGGTATCAGCACGGTTGGGTTCTGGTGGGAGCCAGCTGGTTTGCCAATGGATGCCTCCTTGCTGTATTTTCACCAGGCTGGGGAGTGGGGTGGGCAGAGAGGCAGAGGCAGAGAGAGAGAGAGAGATGAGTGGGTAATATTCTTGATCATGCCCTGCATGTAGCTGGTGACTGAAGGGTGGAAATAGGAAAGAGCAGACTGCGCTTGCACGGACTCCGGAGCGCGTCTGCGAGGGTCGGCTGGCGCTGTCGCCCCAGGGTGCTTGTGGAGGCGGGAGGTGGCGTTTGGAAGGCTGAGCGCGGCAGCGCCATCGCGTCTCTGTTGGCCCAGGTCATGATGGCGCTGTCAAACCACCTGAACGCCGTGGAGTCGGAGAAGCAGAAGCTGCGTGCGCAGGTCCGGCGTCTGTGCCAGGAGAACCAGTGGCTGCGGGACGAGCTGGCCAACACTCAGCAGAAGCTGCAGAAGAGCGAGCAGTCCGTGGCTCAGCTGGAGGAAGAGAAGAAGCACCTGGAGTTCATGAACCAGCTGAAAAAGTATGACGGCGACATCTCGCCTTTGGTGAGTGGCCCCGCAGGAGTCAGGGCTCGTGGCGCGCCGCCCCGGCGGGGGGCTCCGGGGGCGGCCCCGCAGGAGTCAGGGCTCATGGAGCGCCGTCCCCGCGGTGGGCTCAGGGGGCCAGCCACGCTTTCCCCCCCCCCCCCCCAGAGCCTGCCTTTAACGGTCCTGGGCTGAGTCCCTGGGTGAGTCATATACATTCTCTTTGGAGTACTTTTCTTATCTGTGTTTTTTTTTTGAACAATTGTCAGAAAATGTAAAAGTGCTTGGTAAATACAAAATAAATGCGTGAGGTCTGTCCCAGCTTGAGATCTGCTGGGCGCCCTTGGTGCTTCCCGTCAGCTCCCCACCCAGCCCGCCGCTGGATGCACTGTTGGCAGTGCCCATCCAGTCCCCTGTGGTTGGGGCTCGGGATGCCTCTGTGGTTTGTGGTGGATCTTGGCTTTGTCTTTGAGACCCCCCCACCCCAGGGCATCGCTTAGTCCTTCTGCTCCCTCGCTCGAGTGTCTGCCTTGGCTTCTCTTGGGGTTCCTGGAATGTTGGGGCTCCCCGGGGTCTTGGTCCTTTTCTCCTTCTTTTGGTGCTCTCTGGATTTTCATCCTAGTCTCTATTACTATTGTTTCTGATTCAGTTAACTTTTTAGAAAAGTAACCTTTTTCATTTTGGAATGATTTTAGATTCACAGAAAAGTTGAAATGTTACTGTGAAGAGAATCCCCATGTACCCTTTACTCAAGTTTCCCTGGGTCGGGAAGGCCCCCTGGAGAAGGACATGGCAACCCACTCTAGTACTCTTGCCTGGAGAATCCCATGGACAGAGGAGGCTGCTGGGCTACAGTCCATGGGGTCACAGAGTCGGACACGACCGAGTGACTCTCTTTTCACTTTCAGTCTCCCTAGTGCTGCATCTTGTGTCTCCACAGCATGTGTCTGAGCTAACCCAGGCCGTGTCTGTCTCCAGAGAACGGCAGGCTGCACGGCTCAGACAGCAGACACTTGTTTCTCCTGCTTCTGGAAGCTGGAAGTCTGAGCCTGAGCAGGGTGGCAGCTTTGTTGCCGTCTTGGTGAGGGCCTTTCTACTGGTGTGTGCTGTCACTCGGCCTCTCGGACCCGGTGTCTGCTCCTGGTGCTGTCACGGAGGCCCCACCGTCAGGGCTGCGTCTGACCCACGTTACCCCCAGATAGTATCACATTGGGCTTTAGGGCTTCAGCATGTGGATTTGAGGGGGCTGGCAGGGGCAGACTTTCAGTCTGCAGCAGCGCGTGTGTTAGCAGTGGGAAAGCACCTTGCCGCATCGCCGCGAACAAAACCACAGCCCCAGTCCTTCTCTAGTGCCCCTCCCCCTCTCCAGGGTCCAGTCCAGGCTCCCACACTCTGTGTGGGGCTGAGGGTTGTTTACTGTCTCTATAATTCTAGGTGTGATCACTATGTAATCTGTATGCTGTTGTGTTTTGCGTTGGTGTCTCCCATCTGAGCCCGCATCCCAGCACCAGTAGACCTGCACATACTCTGTCTTAGCTTGGGCTGCCGTGCAAAATACCGTGGACTAGGTGGCTTAAACCACAGACCATGAGTTTTGTCGTAGGTCTGGAAGTGGGGAGTCAAGAGATGAGGGTGCCAGCAGGCCTGGTTTCTGGGGAGGACTCGTCCCCGCTTTCAGACAGCTGCCCTCTCACTGTGCTCTCACACCGTGGGGTGGGGGTGTGGCGCGGGGAGAGCTCGCTCTGGTGTCTCAGGGCCCGCGCCAGGGCCTCAGCCTTGTGATGTTTCTAATCGGTTCCCTTCCAGAGCCCTGCCTCCAGATGCCGTCACGTGGGGTTGCAGCTTCGGCATGGTTTGGGGCACGGTTAGTCCAAAGTGCCCTGTTTCATTAGACTTGCTGTACTTCTTTCTTGCATCTCTAAATCAGGAGCGGCTGATGTTTTGATTTAAAAGGCACTCCTGTAGGCTGCTGTGGGAATAAGAATAGAGTAGTTGATTCACCTGGAAAATGAGGTAACACTGAGCAGCGGAAAGCTGCTCTCCCAGATTCAGAGACGTTTAAAACTTGGTGTTTTGGAAACGTGTCTGGCTTGGAGCAGAGATGCAGTGAGCCAGCCCCGCCTCCCCGCCTCCCCGCTCAGGGTGCTCCCGCGGTGATGCTCCTGCCCTGTCCTGCTCCTCCCCGAGCTGCCGCTGTGCCTCGCCAGCCTGAGGGGTCTTCTGTGGGGGCCAGGAGACTCGGGAGGCTGAACGGGGTGCCGTGTCCCCTCTCCTGTGGCCCAGAGTCCACGTTCGCTCCTGGTCTCTGCAGAGCCGTTGGTGGCGCTTCCCACTCATCCAGGATCCCGCTCAGGACCACACACTGCACATGGTGGTCACGCCCCTTCAGTCATCTTTCATCTGGGACAGGTCCTTTCACAGGGAGAAGAAAGTCTGTCTTTGTCTTTCACGACATTGGTATTCTTGAAGAGTACAGGCCAGTTACGTCACGAGTTGTCCCTCAGTTTGGATTTGTCTAGTGTTTCCTCATGAGTGTATTTGGATTTTCCGTCCTAGACGGGTGTGTTGGAAAAGTGGTGTGTGCCTCTCGGTGTCCTCTCCAGTGGAGCCTGGTGTCCGTCTGTGCCAGGATGACGCCGAGTTCTCACCGGGTTGAGCTGCTGTCTGTCCACCCCGTCGTCTGATCACTGTCTCTGCTTGTGGGCTCATCTCGGGGGGACACAGCCACAGCTTGTCGCACTGCTCTTGGGTTCCCGTGTGGTGCTGGGTGGGGAGGGGATGTCCAGCCCGCCAGTCCCACAGTCCTCGGAGATTGGCCATTAATCACTTCCTTCCGAGCACGGTGCGAGAGCGTTCCCTGCTCCCTGCACTTCCTGGGGCCCGGGTGGCGGCTCAGGCACAGAGGCGCTTTCGTGGGCTGTTTGCGGCTCCAGCCTGCACAGGTACTTTGAGTTCAGGCCAGCAGGGGTTCCACTCACTGCTCTTTCCTAAACCGATGGATAAAGCAAATTGTGGCTAATCCTAGATTTGATCTGGAAAGGGAACTATCTTTTCTATTTTTAATTAAAATGAAATTTATGTCAAAGATATCCAGTGCAGCTTTTATAATATTTGTGAAACTAATACTGTCCTGGGTTGGTTGCATAGGAGGACAAAGACGCTGATTCCACCAAGGAACCTTTGGATGACCTCTTCCCAAATGATGACGACGAACCGGGTCAAGGAAGTGAGTTGGGGGTGGCGTGTGAGTGGCGGCCGGTGGGTGGGAGGTGGCCTCTCCTCTTGGGGGTACTTGCTGTTATAGTGGGTGCTGGCGTGCTTGCAGCCCACCTCGTAAGAGCGCGAACACACGCACAGACTGCCTCGCAGGTCGCCTTCTCTGAGATAGAGTCGCGTGTTCAGCGGGCCCCTCTAAAGGGTGTGCACCACCAGTTCCCCCGCGGCCTGGGTTCTCAGCACGCAGAGGAGGGGGTCCTTCTGGGGCCGCGGCAGCCTGGCTGTGCGGTGGGGTGGGCGGCACCCCCTCACCCGCCACGACAGGCTGCGGAGGACGCTGCGGTTGCGGTGCCCCGCCGGCCGCCCGCGTCTGAACTGGCCTCTCCCCGCAGTCCAGCAGCAGCACAGCAGTGCGGCGGCGGCCGCGCAGCAGGGCGGCTACGAGATCCCCGCGCGGCTGCGCACGCTGCACAACCTGGTGATCCAGTACGCCTCGCAGGGCCGCTACGAGGTGGCCGTGCCCCTCTGCAAGCAGGCCCTGGAGGACCTGGAGAAGACCTCGGGCCACGACCACCCCGACGTGGCCACCATGCTGAACATCCTGGCCTTGGTGTACAGGCGAGTGCTCTCGTTTTATTCTCTTCACCTCACCTAGATAACGTTTTTAATGAACTTGCCCCGAGAGTGTGTTTTTATAAACTGCAATGAGCTACTTCTCCAGCCTTACCATCCATTTGTCCTCAGAACAGCTGGGGGTTCAGTTCAGAGCACGGAGCCGCTCTCTGGCAGGAGCATCACCCTGTAGAGTGCACGCTGCCTGGAACGCCCAGGCCGGCCTCCTTCCCTCAGGCTGCACTGGACTGTTGGCAGTTTTCCCCGCAGTACTTGGTGTGCCAGGCCCCCTGTGCCCAGAATAGCCCCCCGCGCCTCCTGCTGTCTCCCCAACTCTCTGATCCCCGTCAGCGCTCCTGCCCGCCTCCAGGGCTGCGCGCGCCCATCCCCTGTTGGCCCCGCCTCCCTCATAGCTCCTGCTCAGTGCTTGGCATGCTTGTTTGAATTTTGTCATCTCTTCTGGAATCCTGATTCCTTGACGTTGAGGACCAGGTTGTCCCGTCTCTGCCTTGAGTTACATCCTTGAGCATGTTTCCTAACTCAGAAACTCTTGATGAACTTACTGAACGGAGTTGAGTAGTTTGCCTGTGGCCTGGGGCAGCAGTCCACCAGAGCCCTTTGCTGAGCTGAGCTGAGCTGAGCTGAAATGGAGCAGGCCGGATGAGTGGGGACCTAATAAGCAGGGGCTGTCACTCCCAGGACAGGACTGGTTTGCCGTGGCCACTCTGGCGTGGTGGGTTTCAGGGAGCTGCATCTTGTTTCTTCACTAGCTTGATTGTTTACAGCTCAGCAGACATTTTTGAGACCCAAGTGTATGTAAAATTTTAGGCTGGTTCCTGTGAGGCTGTGCAGATGAACACATAACACCTGTTCTCAAGGAGAAACCAGGATACTGAATTGGAAGTCAGGAGAAGTCAGTTTGTATCTCTGCTAAGTGGCCATTAGACTGAAGGTGTTGTCCGAAGCCCTTAGGCTTTCTGAGCCTCAGAAGGGTTGCAGGGATTGTGAAATGGAACGTTATGTGGCGGTGTGGAATAGATAGCATCACCTAAATGTATCTAAAGGAACTTAGAACCTTGTTTAGAGAATAGGCTGGTTATGTTCATGTATAATTATAGAAGCAAGGAGACTGTTGTTAATAAAATAACACAGACGTCGGGATTCCATGGCAGTCCAGTGTTTAGTTCTCAGTGCTTTCACTGCCAGGTCTCAAGTTCAGTCCTTGGTCGGGAAACTAAAATCTCGCAAGCCTTGCAGCATGGCCAATAAATAATAAAATCACACAGAAGTGTTGATGGAATGGAGAGATGCCTTCTAGTTGACAGGACTAGGGGAGGCCTAGTGGAGGGGTGCGAATGCTTTCTAGGACCTTGCAGGATGTGTTGGGGACTTACTCCTGCTTCCCATGGGGCAGAGCAGCAGCAATGTGGTGGGAGGAGGCGATGGGGCTGCAGGGCACGTGCTGGAACATGGCTGTGCCCAGCGGCCGGGTCTCAGAGGAGAGTTGTGGGGGAGTGGAGCTCAGAGCGGGCCGGGGGCCGGGCTGCAGGGTCTGCTGGGGCTGGACCTGGGCACCTGAGCGGGGCCCAGACGGGAGCCAGAGGGTCTGTGAAGAGACAGCAGTGAACCATCGAGACAGAGTGTTTCTGGCTACTCCTAGGTATTTTTATTGTGAATGAGTTAGGTGAAAAGTGCATGTGGAACGTGACTGGGATTCGTTGTACGCAGAACGCATGGTCACATAGACGTACTAGGAACTCGATGGCCTCTCCTCTTTTTTCTTGGTACTGTAGCGTGAGAGTTTACTCATGTCAGCAAAGTGTTTGGAAACAGCAACTGTCTCTGTTCATGTTGTATTCAATACTGAGTCCTAAAGCTGAACCGTAACTCACTATTTCATCTTTCTTCTATTAAGAGACATCTAATTTTAAGCTTTTGGGGGGAGGAGTATTAATATTATACTGATGAACATCTTTTGCTCAAGTTTTGCACAAAAGATTTTGAATTTTTTTCAGTGTCAATTCCTGAGCGGTACGAGTTTACACCTTACATGCTTCTTGGTACAGATTGCCCAGGTGCTCAGGAAGGTGGTATCAGCTCACCCTCTGCGACCGGTGCCAGCCTAGGGCGGGGCTGGTCATCTCCTGCTCTTTATTACAGAGACAGACAGCTTTGTGTGTTAATCTGTGTTCTACGATTCATGTTTTTAGTCATTTGGGCCTTCTGTGAAAGTTCTGTGATCTTGCCCACTTCTGTATTGGGATTTATTTTAATGCTGTTAAGGTGTGCATTGATTTTCATTTGAGTTTGAATTTTTGGATGGGCTTGTGGAATGCGTGCTGAGCCCCACCCCACCCCTAGAGTTTCTGATTTCAGCAGGTGTGGGGAAGGGCCAGGTTTCTAACTGGTTCCAGCTGTGGCTTGGGGCTCTTGCTCTTGCTGTGACCGCCCTCTTGACTGATTGATAGTCCCTGACATTTTACGACAGGTCATAGTCTTAGAGCAGCTTTCAGTATATACCTTCTTCATCCCAGCTGTGGCTGTTACATTTAACTGGGTCTGCTAGTTTCTGAAACACTGTTTCATACCTGCTGACTTTCATAGAAAGTTTGAGTCAGTTTAATATAAGATGTTAATAATATAACACAGTATAAGATGATAATGTAAGTTGAATATAAAAGAAAAACTGTACTCAGAGGAGTCAGCGTGCTGCGAGGACCCCGAAGCCTCCACCCTTCTGCAGGGCAGCATGGGCAGAGCCGCTAGGCGGCTGTCCTGGTGCTGGGGCAGCCTGTGTGCTTAGTCTCTCTTACGGCGCGTGACCCGTGTGCAGCCAGTCGGTTGGTCACTGAAGCCCTGGGGGCTGGGCTGGGCCTGCTGTCTCCTGCAGTCAGCAGGCCCCTCCGCCCCGCCCTGTGTCCCCGGGCACAGCCGTGTCTGTGCATGCGCATTGGCTTCTTAGGGCAGCTCTGCGAGTCCTGTCCTTCCTTGCAGTAGGCTGGTTGAGGAGGCCACACGACACGCCAGGCCATGCGGCCGGCAGCCGGATCCATTTGTCTGCCTGCACTGTCTGCACGGCCACACTTACCTGTGCGGGGCAGCGGGCACGTGCAGACCCCTCGGCACACAGGACGGTATTGTCCCAGCGGTCCAGCTTAGCAGGCCCGATTCCCAGCTCTCCTTGCCAACGTGCTTGTTGAGGGAGTCTTTTCTCTCCTACATTAGGAGTGTTTTTAATAGTTTTAATAGCTAACTTTTAATTTTTTTTCATAACTGAAACTTAACTTTTATTTCCTTAGTTCCAGAATTGCATTTCAAAAAGATGTAGTGAGCTGCGTCTAAATACCTAATTGTGTGTTTTTTAATTTAGAGACCAGAATAAATATAAAGATGCAGCTAACCTACTGAACGATGCCTTGGCCATCCGTGAGAAAACTCTGGGCAAAGATCATCCTGCGGTTTGTATACTGGTTCTTCCATCCTTTTCAAATTTTACTGTCCCTAATACATTTTTTTTTACCCAACTCATTTCACTGTTAAACTCAACAGGGAAGATTTAAGAGCTGCCCTTTGACCGGACGGCACAGGTAGGACTTCCTCACTTAGAGCCAGTGATGAGCTCCGTGTGGGCGACTCACGGTTAGCAGGCTTCAGCGTGCACTTCTGTTGGTCACCCACCTCAAATGGATCACGTACGGTGTTTTTGATCCTGAATCAAATTGCATGTACTTCTATAAATTTTTTCCTAAAGATTTTGTATTGTCTTTTTATTAAAATCTGGTCACATTTGCATATAGATCTATTTTGGTTGGTTTTGTGGCTTCCAAGTGAAATCTTAAAAAGAATCAAGACCATATTGATTTGTGTAATGGCCTGTGGTGTCACTTTATGGCCCACTGGACAGTGATGTTGCTCTCTTGCCTCTGAGTGAAGTCGGCCGGAGAGCACTTCCATCACGCACTGGGGATTGTGTGTGTGTGAGACGTCTGACGTCCCCCCCGCCTGGCGTTCACCGTTCTTCCTGGTTTCCTGTGTTGGTAGGTGGCCGCAACTCTGAACAACCTTGCAGTGCTTTACGGCAAAAGAGGGAAGTACAAAGAAGCCGAGCCGCTGTGTAAGAGGGCCCTGGAGATCAGAGAGAAGGTGCGCCCAGGGCGGTCCTTGTTCCCGGAGCGCCACGCTTCACGCTTTTAGATGGTTCGCTCTGTATTTTGAGATAGGACCGTGGGATACAGCCTCACTGGCCATATACCAAAAATAAGCCCATTCTGGCGTGCAGTCTGAGACACAGCCGACGGGCCTGCCTGGGAGTCTCAGCGGGGTAGGGGTGCAGAGGGTGGAGCCTTGAGTTCTAGGCCCTCCCAGCCTGAGGCCTAGAGTGGCCTAAAGTGGCTCGGCTGAGGAAGGAATTTCTGAGGCCTGTGAGTGCCAGGTGTGGGGCATTTCATTTACAGTGGGGCATGTGCCTGTCACGAAGAAAAATGTGAAAATTAAACAGTCAGCAAATATGCTTATAAAACTTAATGCAATAGCTTTTCTTTTGAGAACTAAAAAATAACTCAGAACTACAGATTCAGTCAGTGTCATGGATGTTTACTGTGAGTTAGTACAGTTTATAATAATTAGGTATTTTAAAAATGGATCTTGTTAGTTTCCACAGTACTCCATATAACTGTGTATTCAGATGTTGCAGACGCTGGGCAGGTCCACACCATGATAATTTGTGTGTATCGTTGTTATCAAATGTTACCATATTATCAAATGTTATTTATCAATATTGAGAGATTAATCATTTAATTTCCAGTCATAATGGCAAGGACTTGGGGAAAAGAAAATGAGAAGAAGCTCATTATCAAGTTATACACGTCAAGTTTTGTCCATGCTATCATTTGCATGATATTTATTAAGAAATAAAATGATTTTTATTTTATTTTTTATTTATCCACTCAGGTTTTGAGTGGGCTGGGGTTAAAATTAGGGAGAACCACAAATGTATCATGTTGCGGATTATGAGCTCTAGATGACGGTCTGTTAGGCTCTTTTGTTTTTTTTTTTGCTCTCAGTCACTCACGTGGCGAACACTTACTGAGGACTTGGGGACCCTCACTTGGTTAGAGTTGATCATTGAGAATCAGCCTCAGCCTCTTTCCTGGGCTCATGTCCCGCCAGGCAGACGTTGGCTCCTGGCCGAGAGCTTAGGGAGAGCGCAGAGCAGCGGCTCCTCCAGGCCCAGGGCTGGGGCTGTGCGGACGTGGCCTCCCTCTGTCAGTCGGTCTGGAGCCGAGTCTTAGGGCTTCCCAGCCAGGGAGAAGAGGGCCGTGCAGAGGTCGGGAGAGGCGGCTGCACAGGAGAGGGCACAGGGCGAGGTGGAGGGCTTGTTCAGGTCCTAAGGGGGAAGTTCATGTTTATTCATCCGCCTTGTGCCAGCACCTTTGTAGGTGCTGAGATAACATTACATCCAGACACTGAGACAAAGCACTCTGAGGCTTCCATTTTAATAGGGGCGAGTCAGGCGATAAAGAACTAAACTGATAAATAAGAGAGTTTTGAGTAGTAATACTAGCAAAGAAAGAAAAAAACCCAAGTGATGTGCTTGTGAGTTAACGGGGTGGGGACGGACTCACGGTTCCCTTAAATTGGATATAAGGAGGTCCCTTCTGAGGGGACCTGAGACCTGCAGGATGAGTTGTTGGTGGGAGTGGGGAGCTGGGTAGGGCTGGGAGAAGAGTGTCGTGTGTCTGAGACAGCACATTTCAGTTTGAAGTGTGAGGGGCCTGGTTTGTGGTCACAGAATCTGGTGTTAAAGAGTGGATGCGTAGGGTGTTAGTTGAGGAGCTGGGAGTTCCCTTTGAGGCTGTTCTTCCCAGGAATGAGTGTAATCCTGTTAGAGTCAGGAAGGGCTGAGTGTGAGTTTGGGCATGTTTAGAACTTGGTAGTCATATTAGATAGCCTTTATAAAATCCAGTTTCTTCATCTTCAGAATGTCCATAATATTACCTACCATGTAGGCTTATTGTAAGGATTCAAGACTCCAAAGCTTGGGAAGGAAATCAGCACACCTTCCTCCCTCCCCCGAGAAGACGACTCAACAAATGCTGGTTAAGTGATTTTTTAATGTGTGGGTGGCTGTTTAAGTACCATGAGCCTGGAAGCAAGGCGCAGTCCTCCTGATGTTTAGGAAGAGCCTTCTCGTGGCAGGGTAGGGGGTGGGTTGGATGGTACCCTGTGAAACAATTAACAAGTGTCTCTGATGCTATTTTTCATTCCTAGGTTTTGGGAAAGGACCACCCAGATGTTGCCAAGCAGTTAAATAACTTGGCTCTACTGTGCCAGAACCAGGGCAAGTACGAAGAAGTGGAATATTATTATCAGAGAGCCCTTGAGATCTACCAGACAAAACTGGGTCCTGATGACCCTAATGTGGCCAAAACAAAAAATAACCTGGTATGTTGATAGAAGGTCAGCTCTGTAGATAGTCAGATTCCTTTCTTCCTGAAGCTTCAGTGCTGTTTTCATAGTTTAACTGGTAGATGAGAATGTGTGCTTCCCTGAAGTTTGAAGAGTAGTAAGTGCTTTTTTTATTTTAAGGCTTCCTGCTACCTGAAGCAAGGAAAATTCAAGCAAGCCGAAACCCTGTACAAAGAGATCCTCACTCGCGCACACGAAAGGGAGTTTGGTTCAGTGGATGGTAAGAGACGCACTTTTGTTTCTAAGCAGATGCAGCTGTAGAGTGCGTTAAACATAATGATTTCCAGCTTAAAACTTGGTAATACCCAGGTCATCACAGTCTTGGTGATGGCCCACCTGCCTCGTGTTTCCAGGTTGCCCTCACCCAGAGTCTGCGCTTGCCTTAGGTACAGCCTGGATGCAGTAACCCCAGAGTTCCTTCCTGGAGTCCTTGACTGCTTTCTTGAACTGTTCCATGGTCCAGTGGCTCTCAGGGTGCCGGCAGGAACCCAGCAACCCCGGCACCACCTGGGACCTGTCAGAAATGCAGATCCTCCACCTGTCCCAGTCCTGCTGGACCGTTTGACGGCCGAAAGGGGTTGAGGCCTGTCTCCTTTATAGTCTTTAAAGTATTGTAGGTGCTTAATACACAGTTTTGAAATAAATATTTTGTCAGACTTTTAACTGCTCAGTAAAACAGTATCTGTATGTTACGTGAGGCATCTTTCCCCCTTCGGTGGCCGTGACAAGAGGGGTTGAGAATGTGGACAGTTGTTACCAGTGTGTTAGAAACCTTAGGATTCGTGGGGAAGAGGTTACAGTTAATAAATACTTCCTTTTATGGAGAATTTCTGGAAAGCACTTTTGAAAACCTTTTGAGAAGTGTATTAGTTTTTCTCTGTCAGCAAGAGGAGCAGTAAGTCTGTTTTACTGTCAGAAGGTAGTAATGCCCCAGGCTTGTCATTGTGGAAATGGACTCTGCCTTGGGCCCTTACTGGATCACAGCTCACCTCCCTGGACTTCACGGTCCACAGGGAGCTTCCGTGTCCTCTCACTGCAGAAGCCTTGAAATCAGTCTGATTTCAATATTGACCTTCTGGTGGTGTCCATGTGTAGAGTTGTCTCTTGTGTTGTTGGAAGAGGGTTTTTGCTATGACCAGTGCGTTCTCTTGGCAAAACTGTTGGCCTTTGCCCTGCCTCATTTTGTACTCCAAGGCCCAACTTGCCTGTTACTCCAGGTATCTCTTGACTTTCTACTTTTGCATTCCAGTCCCCTATGATGAAAAGGGCATCTTTTTTTGGTGTTAGTTCTAGAAAGTCTTGTAGGTCTTCATAGACTCGTTCAACTTCAAGTTCGGTGTTTGGCGCTATCTCTTCATTCTTTCTGGAGTTATTTCTCCACTGATCTCCAGTAGCATATTGGGCACCTACCGAGATGGGGAGTTCATCTTTCAGTGTCATATCTTGTTGCCTTTTTATACTGTTTATGGGGTTCTTAAGGCAAGAATACTGCTGTGTCAGTAAGTTTTAAATACTGTTCAGTCTTTTTTTTTTTAATTGAGATTTAAAATATTTTTTCAAATATTTAAACAGTTTTTGTGCCAGCACCCCTAACTGAGTAATCCATCTATTCCCACCACTAAGTCTTAAGGTCGTAATGGTCATATTTGAATTCCTTATCAAGTCAGGGGTTTATTGCTGCTGTTGGGGGGTGGGGTTGTGTTGAGCTGTTTCTTTCCACTGATGCAGACACTGACTCTTGTGCCAGTCACACATCTTCGTGGCTGTTGTGGTTTGAAGTGAGGCAGGCGTGGGAGGGGGTGAAGGTAGAACATGTGATGTGTCAAGGGCTCTCTGATTAATCTTCGGTTTCAAAATTTCCTGGGCTAGTCTCACTTTCTTTTTTTGCTTTATTTTTTAAATTGAAGTATAGATTTAAAATGTTAATTACTGCTTTACAACAAAATGATTCAGTTATGAACATATATACATTCTTCTTAAAGTATCTTACCCACTGTGGTCTATCATAAGATCCTTCAGCCTCCTTGCAGTTCATCCATCCTCTCTGTGATCATTTACGCCTGCTGGCCCTGGCTTCCCTCTCCACTTTCCCCCAGCCTGTCAGCAGCTCCCAGTCTGTCCTGTCTGTGAGTCTTTTTTCTGTTTCATAGATAGTTTCGTTTGTGTCATAAATTAGATTCTGAATGGTATCGTGTGGTATTTGTCTCTCTCTCTCTGACTTATTTCACTTAGTACGATCCACTCTAGTTGCATCCATGTTGCTGCAAATGGCATTATTTCATTCTTTATTTTTCTAATGACTGAGTAGTATTCCATTGTATATATGTTATCCATTCATTTGTTGGTGGACATTAGGTTTGTTTCCAGGTTTTGGCTGCTGTAAAAAGTGCTGCTCCAAACATAGGGGTGCATGTATCTTTTTGAAATAGAGTTTTCTCTGGGTATATGGCGCGGAGTGGAATTGCAGGATCGTATGGTGACTCTTTTTAGTTTTCTGAGAAACCTCCATACTGTTTTCTGTAGCCACTGCACCAACTTACATTCACACCAGCAGTGTTGGAGGGTTCCTTTTCTCCTCACCCTCTCCAACACTTACTTTTGTAAACTTTAATGATGGCCATTCTGACAGGTGTGAGGTGGTACCTCATTGTAGTTTTGATTTGCACAGTTCTAATAATTGGTGACGTTGAACATCTTCTCATGTGCCTGTTGCTTATCTCTATGTCGTCTTTGGAGAAATGTCTATTTAGGTCTTCTGACCATTTTTTGATTGGGTTGTTCTTTTTTGTGTTGCTGAATTGTGAGAGCTGTTTTTATATTTTGGAGATTAATCCCTTGTCAGTTGCAGCCTTTGCAAATATTTTCTTCCATTCTGTAGATTGTCTTTAATTTTGTTTATGGTTTCCTTTTCTGTGCATGTATTCACTCTTTTAAAACCAGTATTTAAAACTAGCTTTACTCTTCTCCTGTGACATGCCAAATAATCATCATAGTAGTTAATGATGTACACTAGTCTTTCAATGAAAAAAAGTTGAAATTTGTAATGTTACTTTTCTTAGCAGTTCTGTGAAGTGGGTCACCCCTTACTCCAGTTTAGGAGTGAGGACCCTGCAGGCTAAGTGCTTCTCCCAGATCAGGAAGTTATGAGTGGTTGGATTGGGTGGGGACACAGGTCTTATTCTCCAGAGCCTGAAATACGTCCTCATTGCAGGAAACCTCAAAAATAAGTGCAGAGACGGGAACAGGAGAATCACTGTCATTTCATTACCCAGATACGTCTTTTAATGTTTTTAGTGTCTCTCCTTCCTTTTTTCCTATTGATTTGTATAGTTGAAGCAACACTTTACATATAATCACATCTACTGATTATTTTCCTTTATGCTAGTAGCTTAAGCATGTTTCATGTCATAACCTTCACTTGTAAGACTGCTTGCCTGCTGTGTTGTGGTACATTAGTTGTTTGGAAGTTTTGGGGGAACAGTATGTGTCAGCATTCTCAAAAGTTAAGAAAAATTTAAAGGAATTTAAGGAATTTAAAGGAATAAATCAATAATTTTTTCACTTTTTCTCTCAACATCTTACTACTTGGACTTTGTTTAATGTTAGGTTCCTCAAATTCTAAATGGTCCAAGTGTTATGTGAAGATTCTAGCACTGAAAATTTTCTTATAGGGTTTTTTTACCTAAGCTCCACGGGGAGACTGGCCTACAAAGAAACATACTTTCTCTCTGCTAAAAACTCTGTGCACTGGAGCCTGAGCAGAGGAGCTATACAACCCTAGACGTACTAGGATCAGGATTGCTGTAGACATTCAGCTTGGCTTGTGTTGAAGGAACTCTAATAGCTTCTGCGGCTCGCTAGGAGCACGGTTTTGGCCCTGCTGGGAAAGAGGCTAGAAAACAAAACACACATCATCAAATAGCCCACAGTGGACAATATCACTCTCACGCCTCACAGGTGCTGGAGAACTGGGGTCATTTCTTTTTTATCTGTGAATCCCGAGCTCTCAGAAAATAGTAGGCGTTCAGTAAATGTTTGGAGAAACAAGTTGGTAAACAACAGGAAGTTTCCTTATAAGGACGTGAGCATTTGTCCGTGTTTTTGAAAGTTTCCTCCCTGTCTAGGTAGGCACCTTTGATTCCATGCCTTCTGTTCACAGAATGGCGCGTAAATGGTAATTTCCTTCTTGTTTCTTGGGTCTGGTTCTGCCGTCAGAGTCCTTTTTCTCCAGTGTGATGCCTAGTCCGTTCTTGTTGTGAAAAGTAATATCTGAGAAGGATCATATGGAAAATGAAACAGAAACCTTGCAGACGCTGGAACTCGACAGCTTCTACATAGTGGACTCTGTTATGCCTCGATTCATAGCATGTTATTTTTTCTTCCGTAGATGAAAATAAACCCATTTGGATGCATGCTGAGGAGAGAGAAGAATGCAAAGTAAGAACACATTATTTTGTGAAGTTTTCTAAACTGAATATATTGCTTGATAATTATCTACTTGAAATTCTTTGTTGTAATTTAGGGAAAGCAGAAGGATGGGACGTCTTTTGGAGAGTACGGTGGCTGGTACAAGGCCTGCAAAGTTGACAGGTGCGTCTGCTTGCCTGGGAAACAGACACTCAGCTGTGGGAGGCACTGATGCTTCAAAGGCGGCCTGTCAGCCACGTCATGTGTAAAGTTCCTCAAGGTGATATGGCTGCACAGGCCCTTATTTTCCCCCAGGTTCCAATAGAACTCCATAACCTTGTGAGACAACTTACGTATACAAAACCCACCTTAATATGATGCCATGAGCAAAAGCATGGGCCCTGTTCATTAACGCTGAGTCTTAAGGCTAGCTCCCAGGTTGCAGGAGGAGAGATGGCTAAGCGGAGACACAGCCTTTAAGGCCATAGGGCAGACTTGCAGGAGCAGGTCGGCAGCCCTGTGAAGCCAGCACTTGGCAGCTGTGTCCAGGCGCACACCCCGTCTCCCACAGCCTCAGGGCCTCCTGTCTGCAGAGGGCAGTGTGGCTCCTCCGGCAGCAGCCCACCAGCCTGGCCCAGTGCTGTTTCCTCTGACTGGAACACTTTTCTTGTCAGTAGTCTCTTCCTGTTTTAACTTTCACGTATTCTCTAAGACTCAGTTTACTAGTCTTCTGTTACTATTTCAGGGAAACTCTTTTTATTATGAATCCCTAGTTTGGAATAAATATCCTTCCTCTGACTCCCCATAGCACTTACCATAATTTCTGAATTTCACATGCTTTCTCCCAGTACGTGTAAACTGTCTGAAAACATGGAGTATAGCTGCTTTATCATTTATTTAAAACTATTTATTGTATACTTTTTGCTGCATTGGGTCTTAGTTGCAGCACACATGGGATCTTTTTGTATTTGCAGTGTCTTTTCGTGGCACACAGATTCTCTAGTTGTGGCCCTCTGACCTAGTTGCAGTGCAGCATGTGGGATCTAGTTCCCTGACCAAGGACTGAACCCAGACCCCATGCACTGGAGGTGCAGAGTCCTGGCCTTTGGACCACCAGGGAGTTCCCAGCTTACTTCTAAAGCTCCTGTCATCAGTAAGATAACAGTCCCCTGGAGTATATCTGTAGTAAAATGAGCTAGATCTATTTCTCATTTGTTAACGAGACTGCTCTGTCAGCAGCACAGAAACACACCATCTGTGTCCATGGTGCTTGGTCTTCTTTTGCACACACAGCCCTCATTCTCTGACTCTGGTCCTGCTGGTGATGAGTTTTGGATTCGCGCTGTTTCCCCTCTCCTTGCAGCGGGAAAGGAGAAGGTGGAGAGCAGCGTTGGAACGTATGTCCTCTGTACTGCCTGGCACAGTCAGCTCTGCTTCCAGGGGACGCCTGATGGTCACTGGACAGACCCAGCACAGACCTTCCTGTTGAGACTGCCCAGTAGGCTGTGTGAGCGGAAAGAGCAGTGGGGTTTGTCCCACCAGCCGCGGGGCTCAGTGCTGTAGGCAGGGCATGCTTGAGTTAGCAGAGCCTTTTAGAATTTTACAGGTAAAAAGTACCGTAGAAATTTAACTTTAGCCAGATGATAAGTATGTTTGTCCTTTAGATTAAGTGCTATTGATCGTGGCTGCTCCGAAAGTTATATTGAATCAGTTTGTGTATTGTATGCTTTCTTACAGTCCAACTGTCACAACTACTTTAAAAAACCTTGGGGCACTTTACAGACGTCAAGGTAAATTTGAAGCTGCAGAAACACTGGAAGAAGCAGCCATGAGGTCTCGTAAACAGGTCAGCAGCCTTCTGCTTATAGCTTTGCATTTGATTCTATTTTATGAGACTTGTTGAAATACTGATTTAGAGAGAGGAAACATTTCCTGTTTTAGTTTGTACAAATAAAATTGGGTTGCTCAAGTGACGTAAACGTGACACCACAGGCACCAGCTGCAGAAGCAGGAGTCAGAACCACCAAGAATCAGCAGTGCCTGTGCCTTTGGGGACGTTGTCAAGAAGACAAAAGGCGTCACAGAGTGGGTGGACGGGTTTGCAGACCACGTCTCTGATGCGCTCCAGCAGCCAGAATGTATAAGAACACAATGACCAGCTCATGAGGAAATGAACACAGGCCCTAACCCGCCGTTTTTCTGAAGATGCGCACAGCCGCCACCAGCACATGGAAGGATGCTCCAGGTGGTCAGTCATGAGGGGAGGCACCGCCGCACACCCTCTAGGGAGGCTGGCAGGAAAGACACAGCAGAAGTAGCAGGTGTTGAGGAGGAGCTGTAGGGACTGCGGCCCTGCTCACGGCTGCTGGGGACGTGGACGGCCCAGCTGCCGGAGAGGACGGTTGGGAGGGTGCTCCAGGAGTGAGGCCTGGAGCTCCTGTCTGACCCTGCGCGCCCGCTCCTGGCGCCTGCCCGAGAGGGCAGCCGGGTGCCGAGGCAGATGCTGCTGGTTCCCCTTCCTCCGCGCCGTGTTCTGTGCCCTGAGTCAGCGAGTGGTGAAGCCCTGCTCCTGGGAGGCAGTCAAGCTCCTGCAAGTCTCTGGTCACAGTTAGTCACCAGATGAGCACAGAGCTTGTCTGCACTGCTTCTGTTCAAGGACACCTTCTGTAGTGTATGTTGTTGACTCATTAGTGTTGACCTCATGGCCGGCAGCATAACTCCTGCCCGAAGGGAGCTCATCTCCACAAGGCACGTGCCAGCCTTCTCGCTTAAGCTCAGGTCTCCAGAGGACTCTTGAGCACCACTCGAGGGGCCACCGACCAAAATGGACAACACGGTTCTGAGTAGCTCAGACTGGGGGAAGGGCGTCTACGGCATGAGATGAAGCGGGAGAGCAGTGTCACCTTGCTCCGTCTCCGTGGGGATGCGCATGTCAACGGGCTTGAGTCTTCCTCCACTCTCTGTGTGTCTGTGAGCCCCCATGGAAGCGCTGAGAGTGTTGATTTGGGATGACAGATCCATTTTGGCCGGTAGGTGAATTGGCAGATATGGCCTCCATGAGTGATGAGGAAATACGTTCATGGCAGTGTTGGTTTCAGTAGGTTGAATGTCCAGACAGCCGCACGTTCATTGATAGATGAATGGATACACCATGTGGTATATCTATGTGATGGAATGTTATTTGGAAATAAAAAGGACTCCTGAAGCACTTTGCTGCATCATCTGAAGTGTTTTAGTTACGCTGAAACACGGTTTGTAGGGAACTTACAAGAAGGCTTGTTTACTGCCCTTTAGTTACCAGTTTTCAGAGTTAAGAGGGTAAATATGTTACTATATACGTGTACAGGTATAAAGATGGCAGGTTTTGTTTTCTGTTTTTAGGACTGGAGGGGCTGATGTGGTTTTTTCCCCCAGAATGGTGTATGTGTAGGCTGTCATGCAGTTGTTGGTTTATGGCGACTTTCGGGCTGGGGTTAAAGTTACCCATTGAGATTCTGTGCAGAGGGATTAGGGAAGGCCCAGCCGAGGGCCTGGCCATGATCCTCTCCCTGCCGGTGCCCCTGTGGGAGCCCCTCTGTCACCCTTCCTGGGTCTCTGACTGAGGGGCTGCTGTTCTGGGGAAAGGGGCTCTGAGCATGCGCCCTGGGTGTGTGTGGCATGGGCTTCTGGCTCTCGGTCTGCGATGCCCCTTCATTGTCGGGCCTTGTTGTGAGCCAGCCCCGTGTAGTGTTACCAGCCAGCAGCACCTGGAGTCTGGAGCTGAGCTGCAGACGTTTGAAGAAGGGGTTGCCGGTGCTTTGCTGAGAACTGGCCTCTCCTGACAGGAGGGCCAGGGTCCACTTCCCTGTGGACATCACTGCAGCGTGTGGTCTGTTTGGGGTTGTGCCCCTTGAGCAGGAAACTGAGAGTCAGCGAAGGGACGGTGTTTGCGTGCGCCGTCGGGGTGGTAGCTCCGTCTGGAACTTCAGACGGGCTGTACCTGCTCATCCGGTGGCTCTAGGGTGCACGTGGGAAGCCCGCTGCCAGCCGCTGACACAGGAACCTGCACTCAGGTGTGCGTGGGTGATCCTGAGGGTAAGGTGCATGGCCTCCTCTTCCCATCTCAGGAGCAGGAGTTTGCCCTGAAAATGCTGTTCGTAAGCCAGGGGCTAATTTCTTAAAATGTTGTACTGAGAACAATGTAATCCATGTGTCTTCACCTTGTACTTACTTTGGAGGTGCAGAAGACCGAGCCCTTGGCGTTACAGTGTTAGAAACTGGGCATTTCCCCAACATCTCACGATGAAACTTCCCAGATGTGGAGGAGAGACGTCCCCGTGTGCTCACCAGCTAGACCGAGTCAGGAGCATCTCTCCCCCATCTGTCCTTTAGTCCTTTTGTTGGGATGCCTTTCAGAGTTTTATACCTCATTACACTTCCTTCTGAATACTTCAGCATGCACCTCACTGCCTGGAGCTCAGTATTTGTTCATAGTGTTTTAAA
Organism: Hydropotes inermis; assembly: GCA_020226075.1. Taxonomy (NCBI): domain Eukaryota; kingdom Metazoa; phylum Chordata; class Mammalia; order Artiodactyla; family Cervidae; genus Hydropotes; species Hydropotes inermis. The sequence continues at coordinate 63,846,746 of CM035284.1, forward strand.
ATTTGAGGTAAAAATCTATATACGGGGGAATGTACAAGTCTGTATGTTCTTAAGAATCCCTGTTCTTACTTACCCTCCAGTGTTTCAGAGCTTTTCTCCCCTAGTACATGTTTAGTCATCCCAGAAATCCACAGTAGGCTCAAAACTAGAGTCAGAGGTCAGCGTGGCAGAGTCGGGCTGCGTGGAGGATAGAGAAGGCTGATGCAGCAGTTCGGTGAGAGGAAAATCGCCTTTCCCCACACCAGCCTCTGAAGCTGGTGGCCATCTTCCCCGGGAACGCACAGACAAAACCCACAGCACAGTGTTGGTGGGAGGAGAGGAGATTGACAGAGATCAAGCCCTGAGCGTTTGGAGTGGGGCACTGACTCCAAGAGACTAGACCACCAGAGAACTCACCCTGGGGGGTATCAGGTAGTGAGAACACACACAAAGGAGACCACTTGAACACATCACCCGGGATCACCCAACCACCAGTAGTGCCCTGTGCAGGACGCCTCATCTAAACAGCAAACAAAACCAAAATGCAAGCTGAGTCATCAGCAGACAGGATGACCACCTCACACAGCCTTGCCCAGCAGAGGAAAAACAGACAAAAACTCAGCACAGATCTCACCCTGTGCGAAGCTTACACAAACCACGGTACCAACCACATGAGGGCAGAAACCAAAAGGAAAGAAGAGCTCAACTCTGAAGCCTGGGAAAAGGAGGCCTCAGATACAGTAAGTTAAAAACAAAAAGAGTGTAAAGGCGGATAAATGCTGTACAAACGAAGGGACAGACTAGAAACACAGACATTGAAATAAATGAAGAGGAAACAGGCAAACTCCCTGAAAAAGAACTCAGGATAATGATAGTAAAGATGATGAAAACCTTGAAAACAAAATGGAGAAAAATGCAAGAATCAATTAACAAAAACCTCAAAGAATTAAAGAATAAATATACAGAGACAAACCGCCCAATTACTGAAATTGAAAATATTCTAGAGGGAATCAATAGTAGAATATTGTAGAATATTAGTAGAATATTGTAGAATAATAATAGAAGCAGAAGAACGAATCAGTGAGCTGAAAGATAAAATGGTGGAAATAACTTCTGAAGAGCAGAATGAAGTAAAAAGAATGAAAAGAACTGAGGATAGTTTCAGAGACCTCTGGAACACTAACATCAAACGCACTAACATTTGAATTATAGGGGTCCTAGAAGAAGAGAAAAAGAAAGGGTATGAGAAAATTTTTGAAGAGATTATAGTTGAATATTTCCCCAACATGGAAAAGGAATAGTCAATCAGGTCTTAAGAGGTGCAGAGAGTCCCATACAGGATAAACCCAAGGAGAAACACACCAAGACACATACTAATCAAACAAAGACTAAACACCAAGAAAGAATATTAAAAACTGCAAGGGAAAAGCAACAAGTAACATACAAGGGAAGCCCCATACGCTTAACAGCTGATCTTTCAGCAGAAACTGCAGGCCAGAAGGGAATGGTAGGGTATATTTGACGCACTGAAAGGGGAATTACTGTACCTGGCACGGATCTCATTCACAATTGATGGAGAAATAAAAAGCTCAGACGAGCAAAAGTTAAGAGAATTCAGTACCACCAAACCAGCTTCACAGCGAATGTTAAAGGGACTTACATAGTCAAGAAGCACAAGAGAAGGAAAAGATCTGCGAAATCAACCCCAAGCAATGGCGGCAGGAGCATACGCATCGATAGTTACTCTAGATGTGGGCTGGTTGGATGCTCCAACCAAAAGACACAAACTGGCTGAATGGATGCAACAACAAGACCCACACATATGCTGTGACTAGAAGCCCACTCCAGACCTAAAGACACATGTAGACTGAAAGTGAGAAGATGGGAAAATATATTCCATGCAAATGGGAAGCAAAAGAAAGCTGGAGTAGCAATCCTCATGTCAGACAAAATAGACCTTAAAATAAAGAAGATTACAAGAGATAGGAAGGACACTGCATAATGATCAAGGCATCAATCCAGGAGGAAGACATGACAATGGTAAATATTTATGCACCCAACATAGGAGCACCTCAGTACATAAGACAAACACTAACAGACATAAAAGGAAAAACTGATAGTAACACAATAATAGTAGGAGACTTACCCCGCTCGCACCAATAGATGGATCATCCAAACACAATTAATAAGGAAACACAGGTCTTAAATGATACATTAGATGAGATGGATCTCATTGATATCTTTTGGACATTCCATCCAAATGCAGAAGAAAACACCTTCTCAAGTGCCCATGGATATTCTCCAGGAATAGACCACATCTTGGGTGACAAATCAAACATCAGTAAATTTAAGAAAATTGCCATAGAAAGGAACACATTTGAGCCAGTTTTAATGAGGTGGATGAATCTAGAACATATTATATATAGTGAAATAAGTCAGAAAGAGAAAGATAAGTATCGTATTCTAACGCATATATACGTAATCTAGAAAAATGGTGCTGAAGAATTTATTTACAGGGCAGAAGGCAATGGCCGCCCACTCCAGTACTCTTGCCTGGAAAATCCCATGGACAGAGGAGTCTGCTGGGCTGTAGTCCATGGGGTCGCTAAGAGTCGGACAACTGAGCGACTTCACTTTCACTTTTCACTTTCATGCGTTGGAGAAGGAAATGGCAGCCCACTCCAGTGTTCTTGCCTGAGATTCCCAGGGACGGGGGAGCCTGGTGGGCTGCCGTCTGTGGGGTCGCACAGAGTCGGACACGACTGAAGACTTAGCAGTGGAGAAACGGACATAGAGAATAGACTTAGGAACGTCGGGAGAGGGGAGGAGAGGGTGAGAAAGAGTGACATGGAAACTTCATCACCGTGTGTAACACAGAGAGCCGTGGGAGTTCGCTGTACGGCTCAGGAAACCCAAACGGGCTCTGTACCCACCTGGGGGGTGGGGTGGGGCGGGAGATACACGAATACCTATGGCTGATTCATGTTGAGGGTTGACAGAAACCAACAATTCTGTAAAGCAGTTATCCTTCAATAAAAAATCAAACACAAGTCTGAGCACAACGTGAGCGCTAACGGCTGGACCCCCGTCCCCCGCCTGGCTCGCAGGGCCTTGACAACGTTCACAAGCAGAGAGTGGCGGAAGTGCTGAGCGACGCCGAGAGCGCGGAGAAGCGGCGGAGCCGGGAGAGCCTCGGCGCGGACGCGGTCAAGTACGAGAGCGGCCCTGACGGCGGCGAGGAAGTGAGTATGAGCGTAGAGTGGAACGGGGTAAGTACAGTACACAGCGCCCGCCCGGGCCGCCCGCTCCCCCGTAGGCTGCCTGCTCTTCTCCAACTAAGTTCAAATTAAGCCTTTTGTAAGTTCGAACCTTCTGCTAATCCTGCAGTCTGTTACTTGTTTGAAGAGATTGTCTTCTCTTTAGGAATCTGTGAGAGCTCTTGGCTTTCCTCTGAGCACGTAATGCTGATTGAGTGTCCTGGTTGTTTAAAGCATACTCCATCATCTGGTTTGATTTTAATGTTAGGATTAGTGCGGCAGAGAACTAACTCGCTTTTTTAACTTAACCCATTTTCATTGCTAACTTCAGTGCTCCTAATTTCACTGACGAGGCTGCTGTAGATTTTGTTAGAATTAATCAGTCCTTCACGGGAAGATGATGATCCAAATAGAACTTGTTTGTAGACGAGAACAGGGCAGGGCCTCCCACGTGGCACCAGTGGTGAAGAACCCACCTGCCCATGCAGGAGACGTAAGACACGCAGGCTCAGTCTCTGGGTTGGAAGATCCCCTGGGGGAGGGAATGGCAGCCCACTCCAGTGCTCTTGCCTAGAGAACCCCGTGGACAGAGGAGCCCGACTGGCCACGGTCCATGGAGTCGCAAAAAACCGGGCCGAGTGACTCAGCACACGTGCACACTCTTCCTATCCTGGCTCAGTCCACGGAGGGCCTTTGGGTGGAAGGCCTGTTCTTGCATCAGACACTTTTCACCTCCCTGGCAGACTGCCTCCAAGGAACGTATTCCCATTGCTGTTCCCCAGGGTTGCCAGAGAGCACGTGGCCTGCTGCACATTTTCCAGTGCACTTTTGTAACGCTGAGCCGGTGTCTCTGAAAGTTCGCCTTCATAGGCGACGGTTGGATGCAGGTCACCTTTAGTACAGTCAGGTCTACTGTTCTTTTGTTTTTTTTTTAAGTCACGTTATGCAGTTTGATGAGGGTTTCCCAAGTTGCTTAGTGGTAAGAATCTGCCTGCAGTGCCAGAGACCTGGGTTCTGTTCCTGGGTCGGGAAGAGTCCCTGGAGAAGGGAATGGCAACCCACGCCAGTACTCTTGCTTGGAGAATTCCAGGGACAGAGGACCCTGGTGGGCTACAGTCCATGGAGTTGCAAAGAGTTGTACTAAACAACAGTAAAAAGTACAATCTGACCAGTTATAACTGTGCAGGTGTTTTGCCAAATAGTTTAGGGTCTTTCTCACAGTCTGTCTTTTTGAATCCGTCCTTCGGGATTTTCTGTGGCTATAGCAGTTGGGCATGAGTCAGCGCTCTGGGCTGACGTTTCGCACAGAACTCTGCCGGCCAGCCTTTGAGGGAGCGCCTGTTTCTGTCTTTATCCGGCGGCTTCCCGGCTTTGATCTTCGGTGCCAAGACAACCAATCAGCATGTGCTTCGACCACGCGCCCGTCGGGCAGGCGCCCAGGGCGCGGCGGCAGTGCAGCCCTGCCGCGTCCGCGTCCAGCCGCACTGTGTACTGTGCTCCCCGTGGTGGCTGCCGTCCGCGTGCTTCGTGTGGAGGGCCCGCCCGCCGCTAGTCCTGAGAAGCCAGGGGTCAGGGTTTGAACCTTCAGAGTGAAGTTCTGGGGGCGCTTTCTCTTGAGACAGTATTTCTAGGTCATTCTTTCAGTGACATCATGGGATAATAAAATCATTGACACCTCAGGGTTCTCTTGGAGTCCTCACGACTGAGACCCGGGGTGAGGAGAGCTGCTCTCATCTCCCGTGGAGGGGTGGGCTGTGGAGTCGTGGGTGCAGAGGGTGGAGGCCCCCACCTCCCTCCCCCAGTGCCTGCCTGCTCCCGCTTTTGTCTCACGTCCTCTCCCTGGGACAGGCTGTCACTTAGGACGTGCACATGGTGGGCACGGGGTGCCTCTTTACTTAACTCTTGGACACCAGTGGCTCTCTGTCTTTGACAAAATCCACTCCAGGGCATTTGGCGTGGCAGTCGGTTCATTGGCTGAAAAGAATCTAGATTTTAGGTCATCCAGTGCAGCGCCTAAAATCACTTTGGGCAGCATAAGGAACCCCCCCTTCAAATGGGGTCTTCCGTGCAGCAGCAAGTAAGCAGAGAGCTCCCGGGGTTCACTGGGGAGGGACAGCGAGAGCCTTCTCAGACCACCCCGCCCCCTCGGGCCTTGCTCTCAGACCAGCGTCCCTGGACGCGCTGACGTTCGGGGGCCACGCTGCAGTTGACTTGTTTGATTTTCACTGCATAGGTTTTAAGAAGAGGCAGGAAAGCTGTATGCACCCTTAGGTGTTGTTTAAATTCAGCTCTGCTGAATCAGAGGAGCCCATTGTAAGTGTCACCTGGGTTTGGGGCTCACACACGCTGTCCCCACCGTCTCTGCCCAGGTGTGAGGTTAAGTGCCTGAGGCCATCTCGGAGTGTTTGCAGGCTTCCCTGGGGCTCCAAGGCAGACAGATGAAGAATTGTTGCTGTTTGCAGCCACTTTCCTGTGGGCATTAAAGATCTTCTCAGTGTTACGCGGTCAGGATAAAAGATAGAAATAAACTGAGAGTTGAGGCAGGCGCTGAGGCTGGACCTGTCTGTAACTTCACATTTCAGATCACAGGTTCTGCGAGGCAGCCGCCTTGTTCTTTTCTATCATAAGGACTTGGTACACACTCACAGTGAGAAAATGCTATTTAGGTTTTATGTTATATTGGGGTTCTATGTTAGAATTTAATTTTTTACAAAAGGATTTCACAGGTAAAGAATTTGTCCCCTAATAAATAAATGTGAGCCAAGTGGACAAAAACACAAAAGGGTTTCAGTGCACCTTAAAAAGTTTGGGAGCCTGTGGAGGGAGGGCGCTGAGCAGCCCTCACCTGGGTTTTCACAGGACCCCCGGCGAGGCCTTCTCAGCACTCAGACGTGACACTGACCGTGAAGGGCTGTCGAAGCCAGGACCGGTGGGTTATGATCTTGACCCCTGCAGGGGCTGCACGGCTGGTTCAGCACCCCGCTGAACTGCATGCTGTTAAAATGCAAGGGCAGTAAGCCTGCTAGACCTATTCTAATAATTCAGGTGAAGTTTCTGGATCAGATTCTCAACATGGTAGATAACTTCTTTAGAGAGGTACCATTCTGTTCCTTTTTAATGTACCATAAAGATCATAATTTAAGTACCTGAAAGTGTAACTTCATCAAGCGTTGTTTTTAGGTAGACTCTTCAGGTCTAAAAGTCACTGTCAGGATAAGTCCCTAATGGTCCTGCCTATAAAGACACTGAAGCCCTATGTACACTAACCCTTTCTGGGTAAAACTGGCCTTGTGGGCCTCTGCGGCCCACATGTCAGCCGTGGAGACTGTGTGGAGCCTCAGGGCTGCCTGTGATCCAGGAATCGCATTGGCAGTGGTCCCCCAGGCAACCAGGAAACGCTGCACATCTCCTGTCTGAGCAGAGCGCCAGCCTGCAGTGCCGGGCTCTCTGCTGGGGTCCCAGGCTGCCCCCCGTGTTAATGATTCCCACAGCTTCTCACACAGTAAGCTCTTCCCCAGGATTACTGGGAATGAGATACTGTTAATGACAAATAGTTTAATTTTTATTTTTAAAAAATGACATCAGGAAGACAGCGAGAACATACCAAAGGGAAAAAATTTAAAGGTACCGAGTCACCTGAGTCCGTAGCTAATATGCGCTGCTCTGCTGCTCTTTACCCGATCCTTGCACTGTCAGTGTCTGTTCAGAAGCCCACTCTTCGATGCAGGTGTTCTTCCGTGGCAGGATAGCGATCTAGACTGTTTTCCAAGTTGAATGCAGGGACTCTTCCCACCCCTCAAGTCTGTGCTGAGTGGAAACCCACCCGGTTTGGGTAGGTTTGTGCTGTCCTTCCGCTGGTCCTCTCGGGAAGGTCCCAGGGGAGGGTCCCAGGGGGTGAGAGCAGGGAGGGTGTGCACCCCTCCCCGGGTTTGCTCCCCCTCCAGCTTACCCCGGGGCGGGGCGGGCGGGAGAGTGTGCGTGTGTGTGAGAGGCACTTCTGGAACCTGGGTGAACTGACTCTTCCATACCCTGAGTGTCTAGGACAGGAATATTACAGATGATACTCCTATAGTGTAGCACTGAATTTTGAAGTGAACGGAAGTTGTACTATTTACAGAATTATATTAACATTTTAATAACATTCTTTTTCTGAAGAGCAGCAAGAACTTATGTTTTCTTGTCCTCCCAGCACTGATGGGGAGTTGGTAACAAGTTTTATTTTTCCATTTTAAAGATGAGAAAGATGAAGCTCGGGCTGGTTAAATGACTTGCTCAGCATCGCATGGTGAGTCAGCGCGGGTGGGTGGGCGCAGGTCCCCGCGGGTGGGCTCCCTGCTGGCCAGGACCAGGATGCGTGCCGCCGCGGAGATCCGCGTCCTTAGTTACTTTTACTTTGGATTATCAACTGCATGTTTAAAATGTGCTGTACTTTGGAAGCCAGTGTTTCTTAAAATTTCTGAAATGTCTGAAATGTCAGTGTTATGTTAGGGGAAGCCCTGTCTGAGTTGAGAGGCCCCTGTGTGGCTCGGGGCCGCGGGCCTCCTGGGCGCAGGCTGATGTGAGCGCACTCCTCGCCAAGTGTGGACTCTCCTGTGGCCACTGTGCTTTCGTTCCAGAATCTCCTTATGCTCAGTGGCTTGAAAGACGTGTCCTGGTTGTCTGTCAAGGAGATCTCTGCCACGGTGCCAGTCCACGTTCTAAGCTGTCGATTTTATTCAGACGGCGATTTGGCATGATGGGTAGATGAAGTGAAGGTAGCTTACATAAGGCCCAGGACCTGTTTCATCTGGGGCTGACAGGAGCAGGCAGAAGGTCATCCCAAATACCGAAGCAGCTAAAACGCCGCCAAGGTGCTGTGACCTAGAAATACTGTGGGCCGGCCCGCTCACCGCTCTCTCGTTTCTGTCTGACAGGCCTAGCCGCCCTGCGACACCCGCTGTCCCCTGCATGACGGCTCCTCCTCTCTCCAGTGCTGGCCGCTGTCAGCATCCCTAGGACTCTCTCTGACTGGCCGCTCCTGGTGCTGCTGTCCTGTCGGGGGGCTCCTCATCTCTGTATACATGTAGTTTTGCCAGATATGTACTCAGTAATACAGGCTGTGTTAATAAGCCACCCGCTGTGTAACACGGGTCAGGCGGCACCGCGCGACTGGCCGCCCCCTTTGTGAGAGGTAGTGGTAGTGCCCCGTGTCCCTGCCATGGCATGATGGTGCCCGTGACCCTCCAGGCTGTCAGAGCAGGGCGTGTGCCCACTGGGCGCCCGGCGTCCTGGCGGGCCCTCCCCTTTGGATCGCACTCACGTAGACCCTGCTATGTAGTCTTCATGTGGGATTTTGACAATTCTGCTTTCCTCTGCTAATCTTTAAGTGTGGAGTGATTTGTGTACTTGTGTCTTTCTAACTTCTAATAAACTCACCCCAACTGACCTGCGTCTTGGTGTCTGTCTGCCTCGTAGAACTTCTCATGCTTTCCATGGAATGCGGCCTTGCCGGAGCTTCTGCTGGGGGAGGGGTGTGGCTCCTGCTCATCTAACCAGGTGGTTCCTTCTGAGAATAAAATCTGCTCTGTACACGTTTTCACTTTCAAGTGTTTGATTTTCACGTCCAGATCCTGCCACAGGTTTCAGTTATTAATGTCTGAGTCAAGAACGGGAGAGCTGGGCGCACTTAACTTGTTTCCTACCGGGGTCTAAGGGCTTTTAGCTACGTGTATAGGATGGATGTTTTGTTTACCTTCCCCACTGCTTTTATAATCAGCATGTAATAAAACAGCCCTTCAAAACTGAACGAAGCAGCTGTGTATCTGTCGCACGCAGATGGGACTGTTGAGAGGCAGCTGCCGGTGTCAGATCTGCGTGATTCGGGTCCTGTGCCATTATGTGGACCCAGCGCCTCCATATAGAGTTTGATTTTGGTGCTCTTTCTAGAAGCTGCCTTAATTTCCTTGAGACTTTCTGTGTATCTTTTGTTTCAAAACAGTAATGTAATTAATTTTCCTTCGGGGATTTTATTACTTTTATTTGAATAAGCTTTTTCATGTTCAGATGTTTTCACATTCTTTGGGTTATCTTTAATGAAATTTAAAAAAGGAAGACTTCTGTTTGAAGTGTATTTGCATACATGGTAAATTAGTAATTTGCATAGGACTCATATAACCAGCAAGTTGCAGACCAGCAGGTCAACCATGGTGTGGATTCTTGGAAGGAGAACCCCCTGCAGCTTCACATTTATTCACGTTTCTTTCAGGATGGCACTGGATCTTTAAAACGCAGTGGTTCCTTTAGCAAACTCCGGGCTTCAATTAGACGCAGCAGTGAGAAGCTGGTTAGGAAGCTGAAGGGAGGAAGTTCACGAGACAGTGAACCAAAGAACCCCGGGTAACTATCTCCAGTCCGCGCGCCCCTGCCCCGCCCACACCCGCCTCACCCACTGGCTTCGGCACACGTTCCAGCCTGCGCCCACGCGGTAGCCATGGAAAGGTTTAGTAGTCGCAGTCTGATTATTCGCCAGGACAAGTTGGGAAATAATTGTGAAATTTCCTGTTCAGAAGCTAAAAGAGCTGAAGGCTTTAAAAATGTATGGAGTTCTTCAGTTTTGCTTCGTTACATGTTCAAAGAAAGCCTTAGCAGTGAAAATTAAGAATTTAATATTAAATACTGAGCATACTAACTTTTCTCTTAACATGCGTTATTCATTTTTAAAGCCAGTTTTAATCTTTTGAAATCAAATGCCAGCTTGAGTATATTAAATCCCATCATACAGGTATTATTATAGGAAGAAGATGGTTTGACAAGACTTTTTGTTTCTTTTGGAGATTTAACAAACCTTAGCTTTTGCCATGTGTCTAGAAAAGGGTCTCAGTGATGAATCTTTTAGGGTCTTTGGAACAGAAGCTTTTAAGTTGTCAGAGGAGTCTGGTTCTGAGGTGCTCCTTGTCGTTTATGCGGGCCCTCAGAGGAGGGGCTCTTTGCCCTTCTCTGTTACGTGCTCACAGGTCGCCAGGTCTCTGGGTTACTTCTGGTGTGAACGGCTTCCTCCTTCCGGGCATTTCTTCCAGAAGCGATGTGCTGTGCTGACAGCTGGGCTGTGAAACTCAGCCTCCCTAAAACGGTGCCTGCTTTTAAATGTTTATTCTTAGTATGACTCAGTTGTAAAGCATTTCACGCTAAGTGCTGACCCGTTACTGCTTTGGGTGACGTGTGGGAATGTAAAGCTGAGTCCCTTTGCTGTCGGGCATGTCCCGTCTCGTTCCTCTGTCCTCGGGGAGGGTCCGAGTCCCGAGACCCCTGGTGTCGCCCAGCCCTGCCCTCGGGCCCGAGCCTCGCTGGTGGGGAGAGGGGCCCGCCTCGGCTCTGCCCCCACCGTGGTTTGGCTGGTGGCGGATTCGCTTTGGAGGCCAGAGGGACGGCTGGATTTCTGCATGCTGCCGTCGCCCCGCTTCTCGGCAGTGTGCAGCCGTGTCTGCACAGGGAGCCGTGTGCAAGCCACCGATGTCCGCTGTGAAGCCGCTGCAGGGCTTGGATGAGGGGCTGTCGCACTGGTGGCGGTCTTGCCTGAGGGAGATAGGCGCGTCTAGGGAAGGAGGTCCTGAGGGGCCCCCGTTTGATTTCCAGAACTAAAACGATGGGGTGCTGCCTGCCCCTCTGACGTTTGGAAGATTGAACCTCTTGTTCCCAACGCAGGGAGGGCTGAGCCGCTTGCTGGGCGCCGGCCGAGTCCGCTCCTTCCGCAGCTGGCTCTGAGGCAGGCAGGGACCGCCCAGCGTGCCCTCGGTGTCCACAGGCCGCCCCTGGGCGCACACACGTCGGCTGGCTGAGGGTCTGGGTGTCTTGCGGCCCGCCTGTAATGCGGAGCCCATGGCTTGTCTCTGCTGTGGCGTGTGTGGCCGCTCCCTGGCGCTCAGTGCTGGGCCAGCCCGAGGGAGGGCCTGGTGAGGATGGACCCCACGGAGCAGACTGACAGTCTTCACATATAATATAACTTGGGATGGCATCTTATGGGACTTTTTGAAAAGTAAATAATTTATGTATATTCCATCAAATGCATAAGAGAAAGTAATCTTTCCAGATAAGAGTAATGATCTCAGTTCACTGGACGGGTGGCTCTCCAACCCGAGCAGGCCTCAGTGTTTCCTGGGCCGGGGCCCGTCCCTGCGTTTCTGATGGGCGGGGGGCACACGCGGGGGACTTGCCCTTCCAAGTTCCCGGGTCGTGCCAGTGCTGCTGATTGGGCCACATTTGACAGAGAGGCACTGAGCTGGGGGTTGTGGGAGTGGGGTCTTTGGCCCGCGGCGGGCACAGTCCAGGAGGCCCTGGATGCCTTGGCATTGCAGACCCTGAGGGTTTAAGTCAGGGTGAGGATGCGATTCAGAGGTGTTTACAGGCATCAAGTTATTCTTTCATCTCATCTTGTAAAGAGAAGTTTGAGCACAAAGGTGGTGTATCTTTCTTAGAAAACGCTAGCTGGCCAGTTAGATCAGAGAATCGTGAAGTGTGCCCAGACGTCCTTGCTTGAGATTGGGGTTGATTCTGCGCTGCGCCTTGCTCCTGAGAGGTTCTGGACAGAGGAAAAGCCGTGCAGGGCTCCGGGTTCCTGGGATGTTTCTGTCCTGTCCTGGGGGGAGTTTGGGGAGTGAGTTTTACTTGGCGATCAGTCAGTTAAGGCTTTGTTTTTGGTGTAGTTTGTTCGGTGAGACCCCAGGACGTGCCTGCCGTGTGCCTGGCACTCTGCCTGCGGCACTGGTGGCCACGTGGCCAGTTCCTGGGCCTCTGGCCCCTGCGGCGGGAGCGCCTGTGTGTGCGTGTGTGCGTCCGGTTGTACTCAGCCGCCAGCCACGCCTGTGCCTCAGCCTCACGGCCACGCACTCAGCAGTGGTCACTGTTGACGTCAACAGTTCAGATTCAGAATTACTGATCCTATTAAAAGCAATTAAAAATCACCCTTCCTGTTGGTCCTTTTAGCTTTTAAAGCTAAGGTGACTTTTTGTTTGAGGTCATCCATAGTGGCAGTAAGCAATACAGTATCTTATAACGATCCATAATTTACGTTTAGATTGTAGGTAATCTGCAGGATATATTAAGTATTTTAAAGGTGTCAAATTGAAGAAAAAAGTAAATATAAATATAAATCACTATTTTGTATAAATCCAAATCCATGAAATTTGTTTCAAATTTTGGTTTCTGGGCAGAGAAACTCAAGCCTCAAAGTTTTACTAATAAAAGGTTATTTGCTTTTTCTTAGATTTAATATGGAAAAATCTATGAAATACATACTGCGTTCATGCATTTGATCTCAGCAGTGAGCTTTGTGGGGCCCTTTTTGGCGAGGTCGCTAAGGGCTGCGTTTATGGGCCCGCGGGCGGCACTGGCAGGGCCTCTTGGCTCCGGGAGGAGCCAGGCTTCAGAAAGGGAGGCTCTGAGGACGTCGAGGTTTACCCGTGGCATTCCGAGACAGGCTTTTTGACAAGGAAGATGCAGAGAAACTGCGGTTTTTGTCTAATGGGTGCGGAATACAGTGTATCTGGGGCATCCATGTTGGGAACTGGGTGGGCCTCTCAGACGAGGCGAGCTGCAGGCCTGCTCCCGGTCAGGAATGGCCCAGACCCCCGTGGTGATAGGCCGTAGAGGGGTGGCTTGGCTGCGCTCCCCACTCCTGGTGACTCACGTGCTGATGGTTTGTCCTTGCATGTCCGCCGGGCCGGTGCAGCATGAAGCGAGCCAGTTCTCTGAATGTCCTTAACGTGGGTGGCAAGGCGGCCGAAGACCACCAAGTAAGGAGCCCCACCCCGCTGTAGCATCCGTCACCTTCTGGACCGTGCTGGCGGGGCCTTGGCTCTGCACCGCCGCAGCCTCGGCACAGCCTGTCCGTGTATAGCCTTCCTGACCCCAGACGAGCAGACATCATGATGTCGTTTCACAGTTGGCACGGACTTAAGCGTCCAACTGTGGGAGTGCTCGCTTTGGGAACATTCTCTCCATATAATTGGTCTTCAGAATGTTGATTGACAATTAAAAGCTAAATGATAAAGTAATAACAAAACTTGATCAGCTGTTACTGTGTATTATTAGTTTATGATTTTAGCCTCTAGCGGTGCCGGCGTGTGTAACTAATACATCTGGCTAAGCTGTCCAGTGTTTTTAAATGACCTGAAACTTGACTAAGATGAACACAGTCACTTTGTCACCTGTCCAAGTCTTACACGAACCGGCCATCTTTGCATTTAAGACCGTTGGTATCCCCCTCTCCATCAGACGTGGCCTCTCTGTGGCCTGAGGTGGGCAGCTGTCCCCTGGACCAGGCATCCTGGGCACTGCACCTGGCTCCCAGTTGCTTCAGTCCCCCTGGTGACTGATGTCCTTAGGCGGTGGCAGGCCAGCTGGTGTGCTTCCCCCAGCACCGGGTGACTGCACAGGCCTCTGGTCAGGGGTGTGACCCCCGATCTGTCTGTCAGGGGCTGCCTGGGGCCTGGAGGATGCGTTCCTGGTGAGGACGGTGAAGGAAAGCCCGTTTTCAGAGGGTTGGGAGCTGACCCAGTCCTTCTGTCTGACTCTTGTGACGTGAGTCAGTGCCAAGACCACGGGAGGCTGGTGTCTGCGAGGCGCTGGGGAAGAATGACCTCTCCGTTTGTTCTCATGCAGGAACGAAGGCGTTGTCTGGCAGACTCCAGGGCTCCCAAGTGCCAGGCCCCCTGGGGAGGCAGAGCTAAGTTAAGCCCCGAGGCTAACGCGCAGAGACCCTCAGAGCTTGGCCAAGGCCCTCCTCCTTCAGGGGCCGCCGCCTCTGCTGAGTTCCATTAAGTTCTGCAGCCCTGGTGCCCAGGAGCCCACAGCCGACAGTGAGGCCGCTGTCCGCCAACTCCGCCCAGCTCTGAAACCTGCTTTCACTTGTTGTGCTGTGTGAAGGCTGCTCACAGAGACGGGTGCCTTAACCACGTCCTTGGAGAACGGGAATCAGGGATGGGGGCTGTGGGCAGGCCCCACCCCAGGTTGCAGCCCCTTCGCACATGGAGATGCGTGTGTTCCTTTTAACAGCTCTTCTTTGTAGGGTTAAGTAACCCAGGGTGATTCTGATGGAGGCATTTGCCGATCAGCCCCGAGGTTGCTGAAGGGATCCCTGGCATACCAGCTGGTTCGCTGAGGGTGACTCCAGGTGATGCCCACTGAGAATGGGGCGCGCGCTTGCTGAGGGGCTGGGGGTGTGGGCGTCCTGGTGCCATGGAGTCCAGGTTCAGTTCTCTTCCTGTTGATCTGGTGGGAGATGTCCCAGCAGAGGCGCTTCCAGCTGCCTTTCCTGCCGGGCTGTGCTGGGTCAGGAGGTGGGGCCCCCTGGGGTCGTCATGGCGAGGTGGGGCTTCAGCTTCGGGGGTTGCTCTCATCGAGGAACGGGCCACCCCTGCACAGGCCTGCCTGTGAGTGCCGTGTCCCTGGAGGCGGGGGGCCGCCAGGCTGGGGCTCCTGACCCCCATGCGCTGTAGCTGCTCAGCGGTCAGGACGCTTCTGAGTGCTCCCCGGAGGTGCGTTGAAGGAAGGGGAGAGGAAGGCAGAGCCGTGGCCCCTTCAGGTGCCCATTTAGGTGGGGGCGATGTGTCTTGTCACCTCACCACCCGGAGCAGGGCCACGGTGCGGTCCCAGCTCCTGCCTTCTTGCGTTCATGTTTTCTCCCAGCCACGGAGCTGGTACAGGACGTGTGAAACCACCCAGGTTCCCTTCATGACTGCTGTCTCTGGAAAAACTAAGGGCATTCAGAAAGAGCGAATGTGGGGCTGAGGCCAGAATGCTCCCAGCTGGTGGAAGCTGACCTCTCCTGCAGGGCCCTTGGTTGACCCTGGCCTGGTGTGGAGCCCGCTGGCCCCTTTCCTGGGGGTGTGGCTTCTGCAAGGCCGCCTGGAGGCAGTGTTTCTGTGAGCGGGGCCAGGCTGCTAAGAGCTGGCCTGTTCAGCGGGGAGGTGCCCTGTTCTGGTCTTTGAGGGAAGCCCAGTGTAATCTCAGAGGGCAGCTGGGGGTCCAGCCCACCTGCCCGCCTGCCCACCCTTCTTTCCTGGTGAGGGGACCCTTGGCATTGTTTCTGACGAGTCAGACTCACCCCAGCCAGAGGACCCAGGCTGTGGATGGTCTGAGCGTCCGCAGGAATGTGGACCTGGTCTGAGTGTCCAGGAATGTAGAGGGTAGGGCTGTGTCAGGGCAGAGGTCGGGAGGGCCCGGGCCTTCTCAGCCTCCTGCCCCTCCCCCGGGTGCTGCAGGGATTCAGCTAGTTATTTTCTTAAAGTTAAAAGTATTCCTTTGTTTGGTCAGAAGACGGCTGGGAATAGCACGTACCAGTCACCATCCTCTCAGGGAAGTAGCCTCCCCGAGGAGTCGGTTTACGGAGTGCGGCTCTGGTTGGTAGACTCTACACGAGATCCCGGGAAGGCCTGCTACGTCTGTGGGGCCAGCTTCTGACGGGTTTCCGTTTGCGCTTGTGGTTGAGTCGCCGGGCTCGCACCCTCCGTGGAATCCCCGACACAGATGCGTGTGTTTTCACGCTGCTCGCCAGCACGGCAGGGGACGCAGGTGGTTCACACAGTGTGGAGCCAACCCTCGGGGTCGTGGGCCTGCGAGGCCTGTCTGGCGGTTCCTGGGGTGTGGGCTGGGGACAGGCAGGCGGGCTCCTTCCCGAGACACGGAGGGGAAGCCCCACTGCAGAGTCCCGGGGCCTGCGGCGGCGCGCATGCTGGGCGGCACCTCCGGCGCGGGTCGGCCATCCTCGATCTCTCTTCTCACTGTGGGTGTGGCTTGACTAGGCAGTTATCTGGAGCTGTCCACAGTTAATCACAAAAATAAACTTTTATTTCCTGTTGTAAAGTCCCTGCACTTTGCAGAAAGGCTCTTCTGTGAAACTCAAGCCTGAAAGCAGCTTTTCCGATTTAACACTAGCCACTCGGTCTTTTAGGGTCACAGGCTACTTTGAAAACATGATGAAAGCTGGAAATGGATCATCCTGTCCTAGGAAAACACACACACAAGAGTGCCGATGGCCAGGGCTGGCGGTCCAGCCGAGAGCCCGCAGGGCGGGCCCGGGGCGCGGTGGGGGTCGGCCTGCACCCTGCCAGCAGAGTGGCCGTGAGGGGGTGGACGTCCGGTGGGGGAGGCCCAGCACAGAGCCAGTGCTGCTGAGGGCCCGGGGCGGCGGGCACCTTCCCTCGGCGCGTTTGTCCACAGCTGGGCCGGCTGCCTGGCGGAGGTGGGCAGAGGCGTGGCGAGGGTGACTCAGCCCTTCTGGAGCTGGGCCTGCGTGTCCTGGTGCTTCCACATGGGATGGCAGTGGCTGGGCTGAGCAGAGGGCCCGTGTTCTGTGCGGAAGCGCTGGCCGTGGTGGGAGCTGGGCCTGGGCAGCAGTTCCTGCCAGAGTGGACCCCCCTTCCCCCCAGCAAGGCCAGGACCGAGGTGCCAGCGGCTGCAGCACTCCGGGAGCTGCTGCCCTTGTAGGCGAGTCCTCATGGGCCCAGAAGGGCTTTCTGCAGACGGGCTGAGCCGCCTCCTGCAGCAGGGGCAGCTCTGCACCCCGAGGGGGGTCTTGGACCCCACGGTCAGCCGCGCGTAGTCCCAGGCGTCCCCCGCACGCCCTCGGAGGTGATGGTGTAGGAGCAGGATGAGGGCGGCAGGTGGGGGGCAAACACCACCCTGAGGGTGCGGCCAGGCGGGCCGAGCGCAGCCTCCTCGGGGCGCTGCCGGTCGGCCAGCAGCCTCACGAGCAGCTGGTTGGCCCAGGTTATTCCCAGGGCTGGGGACATCCTGAGACGGGAAACACGGCCACGCGTCACCTGCGGGACCAGCCCCTCCCTCCCACCCCCGCCCCCAGGGCCCCCAAAGCCCCCCGTCCTCGGCGCCACTCACCCTGGCAGCCCGGCCACTGAGTCCTGCTCCTCCACGGCCTCCGTCACCTGGAGGGTGCAGAGCGGTCAGCGATAGGACTCACTGGCCCGGCCCCGCGGGGGCTGGGGGAGGCCCACCTGGTTGACACACAGCACGGGGCTCCGGAAGGCGCAGCTCAGCCGCCGAAGCTCGGCTCCCAGCGCCAGCAGACGCTGGGCCCTGAGGGCCAGGGCCGCTCCGTCGAACTCGCAGCGGAAGGGGGCTGCCACGGAGTCGACGACCACCAGCCGGGCCATGCCCCGCGCCAGCAGCACTGGCACCTTCTCACTCACGCAGTGCAGCAGGGTGTCCTGGGGGCCAGGGAGCCCGTCAGCGCCTGCTCAGAACCCCCGTCCGCCCTGCGGCACCCCCCCACCATGGCCCCGAGCCAGGCGCGACCGCCTGCACCCAGCGGCATCGCCAAGGCTGACCTGTCGCCACCCCAGCTACCTACACCCAGCCTGGGGGGCACGGCGCGGGGCCTGAGCCATCCTGTGTTCAGCGTGCAGACCCCCGGGCTGCGCCCAGGCTACACGCCACGACGCCAAGCGGGGCCCTTAGCACTGTCGGGAGCAGCCGTCTTCGGGGACCACCCTCGCCAGGAATCCCGGGAGCTGCCCGTGCCTGCGTCCCCGCCCTGAGTGAGGGTCCGCTCTGTGCTTCACCCGCAGGGCGCCGCCGGCAGAGCCCCTCTCTGTGGACAACGACAGCAGCAGCAGCGGCCTGGAGGACGCCAGCCTGAGCGTGAGTCCCGTCACCCAGGGCGGGGGCTGTAGGGCCGGGACTCTCCCCAGGGCGGCTGGGCTTGAGACCGCGCCCCCGAGAGGCGAGGGGGCCTGGGCCGCGAGGCTGGTGCACAGGGGCGGGGCTCTGCCAAGGGGCTGCCAGGCGCAGCCCCTCGGGTGGCGGCCGGGACCCCGGCCCTGACCTGCCGCCCCCTCTGCAGTGAGGCGGCCGCGGAGGAGTCTAGCCTGAGCTGTGTGCGCGCCCCGAGGGCCCGGTGACGCCGTGAAGGTCGCGAAGCTGGAGGGCCCGGGGCGGTGCCTGCAGTGCTGACCAGCGCCCCAGGACGGCACGTGTGCCCCCAGCCAGCCTGGCCCGGGCCGCTGCTTGGCCCCTGGCCCAGGCCACGTGTGATCATGTACTCTACTGTAAATTTCTAAAATTAAACTTTATACATCTTAGCCTTTACTTTAGATTCTTTCTATAGCAACCCTTAAGCGGGGAAGGGCCCAGGTCGCGGCGCGCTGCTCTGCTCTCCGCAGCCCGGCGCCCTTCTGAGCCCCCCGCCCCCTTATTCAGCTGCAGACGACAACCCCCAGCGGCCGCCTTCCCCTCTGCGGGCACGGCTTCCACATGTGGCATTGTCCTGGCGACCCGCCAGTGGCCAGCAGTCTTGAGTGGTCGGTCCAGCTGGGGCCCCGGGGCTGTGACAAGGGAGCCTTCCCCTCCTCCAAAGGCAGACGGGAAGCGCGCTGGATGCCCACCAGGCAGCGGCCCCGTTCTGCGGGCGGTGGGTGTCTCTGTGGCCGGTAAACGGGGCTGGCCTGGTGGGGCCTGTTCCAGGGGGTGTGGGGGCTGGCCTGGGGGCAGGCCGGGGTATGTCCAGTGCCTTCCTGGCCTCTCTCTTTCCTCGGGCCATGGTTGGCAGAAACACACAAGACGGCCAGTTCACCCCAAGTTCAGGCACTGCGTAACGCTGGCCTGAGCAGGACCACGGCCCCCTGGATGCGACCCCCGCAGGCAGGCGCATGCTAACCTCCCCTCAGACACTCACCACGTCGGCCGCGTGCTCGATGAAGATCTGGTGGCCGAACTTGATCTTCGAGATCACGTCTGCTGGCACGTCTGCCCGTAGGCACTGCTGCTGGGCGATGAGCTGCTGCAGACGGCGGCTGGGGAAGGCGTCCTCTGTGCACACGTACACGGCCCCTGGGAGGCCGCCGCGCGGTCAGTGGCCAGCACACGCCCCCTTGCTGCGCTGCCCTGTGGGTCTTCCCTCTGACCCAGGATGGGGCTGGCCAGCGCCTGCCTCCCACCTCGCCAACGGGACGTCACCCTGGGGGTCTGCCCCTAGGCCGTCTCGGGTGGCAGTGGGTGGCATTCTCAGGGGCTCTGTGCTTTCAGAAACACCCCCTCCTGCGGACGCGGGTGTACCCATCCCAGGCCCCGTGGAGTAGAGGCTCCTGGATCCCATGTCAGGGCTCCTCCCATGGTTCTGGGCTGCATGGAGGGGCGGTCTTCGCTGCGCCTGGAAAAGCCAGTCAACAAAACACCGCGATACACCGCCAGGTCTGAGCCGCCTCCAGATCAGCCCGAGTCCTGCCGCTGGAAAGAACCAGGGCCCTCGGGGGGCTCAGAGGTCCCGGGATAGTCCGCTGGGAGACAGGAGTCTTTAAAAACGGCACCGGGACAGACAGACACACACACACCCACATACAAAAGGGCGAAATCAGACTTGTACCTCACACCACATGTGAAAACTGAATCACAACGGATCAACTACGAGAGCCCAAACCACAGCACTCTTAAAAGGCAGGCGTAAATCTTAGGACCTTGGGTTAGGCAGTGGGTCCTCACATACGACATGAAAAATGTAAGCAAGGAAGGCCAGATAAGCTGGACATTATGAAAGTGAAGGGCAGCTTCAGAAGCCCATCAAGAAAGTGAGGAGACAACTTACAGAGAGAAAATACTGCGAGCTGTGTATCTGATAGAGTCCAGAGTCCGGATGACACAAAGATCACTTAGATAGGTTCGTCGCAGATAGACAGATCACCCAAGGGTTTAGGTGGGCAGAAGACGGGAAGAGACATTTCTCCAAAGACACGCGGGTGAGTGGCAGCTCGCGGCAAGACGCTCAGCACCACTGCTCACGAGGGGAGCGTGGCTGGAGCCACAGTGACGGCACACCCACGCTGGGTCACAGGGACGAGGGCCAGCTCGGACGCAGGGGCCGGGCACCTCCTCCAGGCTTCCTGGGAAGGGAGGCAGTGCAGTGGCTGCTGAGAACAGTCTCTGGAACCACGGAGCTTCCCCAAGACCCTGCATCACTCCTAGGTGTATGCCCAGAGCCACATGCCTATCAGTGGATGGAAGGGTGGTAACTCAGCTGGGGGCTTCGCTGGTGGGGCAGTGGGTCAGAGCCCATCTGCCAGCGCCGGGGACACGGGTTCAAGCCGTGGTCCAGGAGGACCCCACGTGCCCAGAGCAGCTAAGCCTGGGCCCCTGAGCTGCCGCACCCGAGAACCACAGCTGAGGAAGCCCTGCACCCTGAGGCCTAAGCCTGAGTGCCGTGTGCCCAAGCTGTGTGCCCGCGGCCCGTGCTCCACGGCAAGATGCCACCGCGGCCAGAGGCCCCGCGCCACAGTGAAGACTGGCCCCTGCTCGCTGCAACTTGAGAAAGCCTGCGTGCAACACAAAGACTCGGCACAGCCAAAGACAGACGAACGTTTTAAAACAAGGACACAGAATGCCCTGGTGTTCAGCCCTAGGAAGGTGGCCTGATGCGCCACCATGGGTAAGCCCTGAAGACATTACACTGGGAGAAAGGGCACCTTCCACGATCCCTTTTATTTGCAACGTGCAGAACAGGTGGACAGGGGGCCCTCGGGCAGGGGGGCGAGCAGCGGGTGCCCACTCACGGGGTGGGGTGCCGCTCTGCAGAGGCTCCGTCCAGAGCTGCAGGGGTGCTGTGGGTGCACAGCTGAGCAGGAGGACCGACCCCACTTCCAGAAGGAATTTCCCAGTGGGTGGATCACATCTTGCCATCAGTAAGGAAGCAGGGCACGTGACCTGGCCGAGCGCTGGCTGAACCCCCGTGTCGGTCACCAGAACCCCCGCGCCCACCTGTGAGCCTGCAAGTCCCGCTGTGACCTGGTCCTGCTCCCACAGAACTTCAGACGTGGGGCTGAGGAGCCAGGGGAGCTGTCCTGAGCGGTCAGGGCTGCCCACGTCCTGGGCAGGTGGTCTGCGTGCCCCCCACGCGGCCGAGCCGCTGGTCCCCGCGCGGTGCCTACACACATCCAGAGAGGAGTACCACGCCTTTCAAAGCTAGGGCTTTCGGGTCTGATTCGCTTTCTCAGCAAGACGTCCAGCAGACCCACGTTTAACGCGGTCACAGCGGCTGTGGGCCAGGCCCTTGTGGGGGACGCCCATTTACAGGTACCCCAGGCCAGCTCGTCGCTCAGCCAGCAGGGGGCCCCTCTGGGCGTGAAGAGATGGGAAACGTGGGAAATGGACCCCAGGGCCATAAGGCCGAGACCTCCGCCCCTGGCACTCACCAGCCCCCAGGCCTCCATGGCACCGCGGCAGCTGCACGGCCAGGCAGAGCTGAAGTGCCAGCTGGGTCTTCCCGGCCGAGCTGCGTCCGGCCAGCTCGGTGATGCCGTCCAGGGGCAGCCCGCCGCGGAGCAGCGCGTCCAGCACGGGGCAGCCCAGGCTCAGGCGCTGGTGCTGCTCCGGGAACAGCCCCTCCTGCCGGAGCAGGTGCAGCGCTGGGAGCAGCAAGGGTGAGGGATGACAGGTGAGCCTAGACCTGCCAGGCCCCCCACGCCCCACGCCAGGGCCCCAGCCCCGCGGGCATCCTGCCCAGGCCCCCCACGCCCCAGGCCAGGGCCCCAGCCCCGCGGGCATCCTGCCCAGGCCCCCCACGCCCCA